>VMDO01033096.1:0-18345 GCA_007922755.1 Pedetes capensis
GTGGTCTTTGTTTTCATCTTGTTAGAACAATTACATGCATTTTCTAGACCATTTATATTGACACCATTCTTATCTCCCCCCCCCCTTTTATTATGATCCGAACTTTGAATAGAATTTTTCATTCTTATAATTTTGTCCACTTCTGATATGAGTACAAAGTTTTAATGCCACATGAAACCCAGGATATATGTTACTGGGGAAAAGTTTCTGTATTCAAAAATTCATAAAGAATCTTAATACCCAAACCAACAAATTATAGTGAGAGATTCTTTCTGACATGAATTAGATCCCAGGATTTTGTGCAAACTTAATCCATTGTTTCTCTACCTTTGAGTTGAAACCTATTTCTTCATTTACATACATCCAAAACTCACAAAATAATAATGTCAAAACAAGAAATTAATAATAGAACTATCACATAATCCAGCAATCCCACTACAGAGTATATAGCCAAAGGAAATTAGATCAACATGGCAAAGAAACATCTGTACTCCTACATTCATTACAGCACTACTTATAAAAGCTAAGCAATAGAAACATCCTAAGTACCCATCTACTGAGGAATGGATACAGAAAAGCTGGAACATATCCACAATGGAATAGTATTTAGCCATAAAAAGGAAATTCTGTCATTTGCAACCACATGGATAGAACTAGAGATGATGATGATGATGATGATGATGATGATGATGATGATGATGATGATGATTTGTAGTACTTGTGAGTAGAATTCAGGGCCTCACACATACTTTGCAAGTGCTGTCCTACTAGGCTGCACCCTCAACCCATTTTTAATTTTTTTATCTAGAGACAGAGTATTGCTAAATTATGCAGACTGCCTCTGGTTTCGAACCTGTGATAGTCCTGTCTCTGGCTCCCCAGTCACTGGTATTACAGGCATGAGCCACCATGCCCAGCCAAGACCATTATGTTAAGTGAAATAAGCCAGACACAGAAGAAAAGGACCATATGATTTCCCTCATGTCGGTAAACTAAAAATGTTTATTTCATGGAAGTTGAGAGGAGGATGGTGGTTGCTAGAAGCTGGGGAAAGTAAGGAGGAAGGAAAGATGAGGAAGCTGGGGAAAGTAAGGAGGAAGGAAAGATGAGGAGAGGTTGTCCAATCGGTACTAAGTTATAATTAAATAGAAGTCTCATTATGCTATCACACAACATAGTGACCACCAATAACAATAATGTACTGTGTATTTCAAAAAGCTAGAAGAAAGGAGAATGAATGTTTTTATCATATAGAAATAATAACTATTTTAGGCATTAGGCATGCTTAATCTGATTTAAATCTTATATAAAACATTTGTACAACAAAATGTTGACACAGATATCAAAACATATGGTATCCTACTAATATCCACAATTTTTATCAGTTAAAAATAAGTGGAGTTTTAAAAGCAAAAAAGGAAAGAAAATCAGGAGTTTGTGATGAAATGAAATGTCACTTTTGTAATATTTATATTTTTTATGCTTCCTAGACAATATAAAAAGGAAACATATGCCATACCCTTCCTTCCATGGGACTGACGAACTAAAAGGAAACTGAAATCCAATGTGTTATGACAGGTCTTGTCAAATAGTTTAATAACTATTATACTGTGGTCAAAAATCATTCTAATATATACTATTTATGTTCAATTAAAACATATGTTAGACATTTAAAGATGACTTCAAAAATATTTTCTTACCTTATCAAGAGAGAAAGTTTTGGTGACAGCAAAACCCCATCCAGCTTCAAAAGCTCTTCTAATCATTGGTGTGCTTGTAGTTGGAGTTGCACTAGCAAGACCAAATGGATTTATAAACTTCAATCCAGCCATTTCTACACTAATGTCCACCAGATCAATAGGAGTATAAAAGAGAGGTAGTTCAGGCTTGGCAGAAACTGAAGCTCCATATTGTGACTGCAAGAAAGAAACAGCCAATAATTGCTCTTGTATCACATCTGAATAGCCTGTATAATCTTTTACAAATATCTCTTCAACACAGCATTTGAATTAATACAAATTCCATTAGTCTGTTTTCTCAATAAAACTGGCCAAAAGTCAGTTATCTGTGCACTAAATTCATATATAATTATCATTATTTTCAAATTTAAAAGCCAATATGGAGATTATTAACAGAAATAAAATCAATTAAACAAATACCTCTATTTAAATACTGAGATTCAAACACAAAATTTAGAATTTATCTCCCTGGTTCCATTTATGCAGCCTCTTTGTACTTAATTTCTGAAAATGTCTTAGTGTTCAGAGATATGGGCAACAGTAAGTCAGGAGGTCTAAATTCAATTTCCAGTAATCTCACTGCTGTTTATGTGATTTTAGCAAGGCCACCTAACATGCCCTCATCTTTTCTCCTCGATAGTTTTCAGTATAGCAGTAGGAACGGTGGCTCCCTAATTTCCTACCTCAAAGGGATATTGTAAAATGTAGGAGATTTTAAACCTCAGGGAGACAACTAATTCAGAAAATAGATAATGTACTTATATGCATTGGGGGAGTTTGTTTTTCAGAAACCAAACCAGTACTAAACAGTTTATGTTAAAATCTTTAACTGGCACTCAAAATTGTACATTTACCTTTGTTAAATTATTACTGTAATGATTCCACATTTTGTTCTACATTTTGGATTTTTTTTTTTTTTTTTTTTTTTTGTACTGGGGGTTGAACCCAGGGCCTCGCACTTGCATGCTTTGCAAGTGCTGGACCACTGAGCTACAGCCCCAGCCTTTTTATTTTTTTTTTTTTTACTTTTCAATACAGGTCTTGCTAAATTATGCAGACTACCTCTGGTCTCAAACTTGCGATCCTCCTGTCTCTGTTTCCCAAATCGCTGGGATGACAGGCATGTGCCACCGTGCCTGGCATTGTAGGATTATTAAAATGATTTATTGAAAACACTTATGCCTGGTCTATGGCACATTTGAAGCAATTGTGTAAGGGAACCAGGAAAAAATGGGATTAGGGAGCCATAGAGGGTTGTAGAGAGCAGAGCCTGGCAGGAAAAACAGCTTGGCAGAAAATCCACCAGAGCCAAGTTGCATTTAAAAAGGACACACTTTACTTTTACTGGCCCTCCACTGTCACCAGGTGAACATAAATAGTAACATTATCCCTAGGATATTGGACAGGGAAATGCCTGCTGGAGCCAGTTTAGGGGCCAACCAGAGACCTAGCTGACCTAGCCAAACACCAAAAGACAGCTAGGTCTGAAAGGCCCAATCAGGACCTTCCAGGCAAAATCCCCACATCAGGGATTACCCGCATGATCCCAGACCCTGGGCATGCCACTAGTCAGTCCCTACCTGCAGGTTACCCACTTCTTTATGCCTGCCGCCCCACAGAGGTCTCTATACTTACTTTCACTTTTTCTTCATCACTTTTGAGTTTCTCACTGTTATACATAAAACTCTCACTTTCATTACCTTGTGTGGCTTCCCAGACACCCTTGATCCCTGAGGCAAAGAAAAGAGAACAGTACATACAGGATCAAGGAAGATCCTGGTACTATTGCTGTACAGTAGGTAGTTACTAAATATTCTCTCTTTCTCTCTCTCATTCTAGCTCTTTTCTTCTCCCCCTCCTTTCCTCTCCCTCTTCTGTCCCTCTTTCTCTCTTTCTTTTTCTCTCTCTATTTATCTCTGAAGGACAAATAATACTAGGAAATATAAAAAGGATAAATTTTCTCAGCCAAAGTAGTTGCTGAATGGACAGGGCTAGTTAATTCAAAATTGGAACGCCTTTCTCTTGTGAATCAGCACTCAAAAGAAAAGTTACTTGAGCAGAACTTTAATTTTATAGGGATGTGTCCTGTATAGATAAAGATTTCCATGACTTGCATAGAAATTATTTCTACTTCTCCACCATTTATAATGCAAAGCAAAGTTCACTTAATATGCAAAAAAGGCATCAGACTTGCCAGTTGAAAGGATATTGTGTTTCTAGTCTTGCAAAAAGGTGCCTGATGGCCTCTGGGTTTCAGCTATGGCAGGCACTTTTCTGCCAGGGATATATGGGCTGGGGTTCCCATACATTGCTGAGAAATTGACCCTAGGGTCTCTCACATGCTAGGTAAGCTGCAGTCTGGTTGTATCTGGTTTCTGTTCTACATTAAATTGCAATACTATGAATAGTATTATAAACAAAGAATAAAACAAGAATGTTTAATACAGGGAAGTAAGGCGAGGATAGTTTGTATGTGTGTCCACGTGGGCATGTATGAAACAAATGTGGAAGAAAATGGCCCTCAATGGTACTTTCTTAGCTCTGTGTAATCATAATTCAAACTGAATCAAGCAAGCTTTAGGTTAGGCTAAGAAAAATGTTCCTGACACATGAGTTTAGTTACTAACAGGGAAAATTTAGAAGCACTTTTGCTATATGTAGAATCTTAGAAACAACATTGGATGCCAACAACAAAAATACATGGTGGTCCTGTATACTTTATGAGGTGAAATCAATGACACTTTAAGTTCTCTTCTCCTTTTATAACTGGGCAGTAAGACATCTAACTTCTTCAATCTTACAGGTGAATTTTCCTTTGTTTATCATTGTAGCTACATGTAGCATTAGGCAATAGCCCAAGGAGGCAGTTCCATACAGTATGTGTAGCTCAACTTGAATTGCTTAACATAGGTAGTTTTAAATAAATAAAATGTTGTTCTGAAATTCTTTTTTTTTTTTTTTTTTTTTTTTGCGGTACAGGGGGTTGAACCCAGGGCCTCACACCTGCATGCTGCATGCTTTGCAAGTGCTGGAGCAAAACTGAGCCCCCAGCCAATTTTTTAAACTTTTTTGAGACAGGGTCCCTCTAAATTACGCAAACTGCCTCTGGTCTCAAACTTGAGATCCTCCCGCCTCCATCTCCTAAACCGCTGGGATTACAGGCGTGCACCACTGCGCCAGCTTGAAATTCTTATGAGAAGCCTGTAGCCTCTGCACCCTGATTCTGGGAACCCTAGCATCTCAGGTTTCAGCTCTCACCAGAAGGCCAATTCCTCCCAGCCCAAGTGCAGACTCCAAGTGGAGATTCCCCTCAGATTTCAGCGCCTTTGGACTTAGATGCTCTTACATGAAACTCAACTTTAAAATGTCTCTCACTGTATTCCTTTCTAAAACATGTTATCCAGATTTCAACTTCAGATAATACTATTTTTCTAGTCTTCCAATAGTGTTAGTAAAATAACAAATATAAGAAAAGAATCTAGATGTTGAACAACAGAGATTAGTTCCCTAAGAGTTCAATGTAGAAAGGAATGCTATGCTAGCATAAGAAATAAAACAGAAGCAAAGAATATATTGGCATGAAAAAGTGTTTATCGTGCTAAATGACAAAAGCCTGAGATAACACCAAGTAAATGCAAAGTTTTCAGTAAATCACATGAAGATCTAGTTTGCCATATGTTTCTGTACCTATCTACTGAACAAGGTATATTAATATATTCTCCAGATATCTTTTTCTGATTATAGGTGGTAGATGACTTTTACTTTGAAAACTTTGCATTTGTGTTTTTCATATTTTAGTAATGATCACAAATTAATTTATATGTAAAAAACAGATTTAAAGATATACTAAAACAATTATTTTTTTATTTTAAGCTGATAACTTAAAATTTTATATATGGGGTAAAAAGTCATGTTATGATTTATGAATACAATGGGAGATAATTAAAATAAACCCATTAACATGTCCATCACCTTAAATATTTAACATTTTTTGTGGTGAGAATATTTTAAATTTCTTCTTAATGGTTTGAAAATATTTTGTTATTAACTATATATTCACCACAGGGTACAAAGATTTTTTTAAGAAGTCTTATCTATGATTCTATCTCCTTTAACCATCATCGTCCCATTTCCTCTGCCCCTCAACCTCTGTAACTACCATTCTCTCTGCTCCTATAAGTCTAATTATTTCGATTCCATAGGTCAGAACATGCGGTATTTTTCTCTCTGTGCTTGGCTTATTTATCTCAGTATAATGCTCTCCAGTTTCAACCCAGTTGTCACAAATGACAGATATTCTTTCTTTTTAAAAGTTGAATAGGATTCCATTGCATATATTTATCACATTTCTTCACCCATTCATCAATTGATGGACACAGGTTGATTCCATAACTTGGCTATTATGAATAGTGCTTTTATAAGCAAGAGAGTACAGAGTATAGAAACAAACGGGGTAAATATCCAAGAATGGAAATGCTAGATCATATGGAAATTCTATTTTTAGTTTTTTTGAGGACTCTCCATACAGTTTTCCATAATGGCTGTGCTAAATTAACACCAACAGCATCCAAACGCTGTCTTTTTTGCATATCCTGATCAACATTTGTTATCTTTCATCTTTCTGATAACCATTTGAAAAACATGAGATGACATCTCACTGTGGTTTTAATTTGCATTCTTGTAATGATCAGCAATACTAAGCAAGCATTCTTTCCTATATTTATTGGCCATTTACATAACTTCTTTTGGTGTAATGTCTATTCAGTCCTTTTATGTATTTTTAACTATTTTCCTTTTTTCCTCACTAATGTATTATTACAGTTCTTTATATTTTGGATATTAACTTCTTACTGCATGTATGAATTGCAAATATTTTTCTCCCAATCCATAATTTGTCTCCATTCACTGTTTATTTTTCCATTTCGTGGGCAGATTTTAATTTGATATAATCTCATTTGTCTATATTTGCTTTCACTCTTGCACTTTTGGGGTCAATTCCAAAATATCATTGCCAATACCAATATCATGTAGTTTCTTCTTCTTCTTCTTTTTTTATCTTCTAGTACTTTGGCAGTTTCTAGTCCTATAATTAATTCTTTAATATACTTTAAATTGATTTTTGCCTGCAGCCATATGACTATGGCATTCAGTTCTGTCAGGTCTGGGTTGCGCCTGGTTAGCACTTACCTGAGAACTCCAGGTACTGTAGGCTTGAGAGAAGGACCCAGCAAACCACTCCCAAAAAACAATCAGCCACTGAAAACCCCATGAACAGCAGAGAAGCGGGGACAATAGTGGGAGGCATGGCACAGTGTCAGATAATATTTGTTCTGTTGTACACAGGGTTGCTATGAGTCAGACACCGACTTGATGTCACCTAACAACACCACCAACAACAAAGAGTGAGGGAAGTATGCAATTTCATTCTTCTGCATGTGGATGTAGTTTCGATAACATTATTTATTGGAGCAGCTCTCCTTTCCCCATTGCATATTCCTGGCATCTGAAAATCAGTTGAACACACACATATGTGGGTTCATTTCTGAGTTATCTACTTAATCCTTTGGTTGATGGACTTATTTTTTCTTCCTACTAATATGCTTAAAATAATTTTCAAAAAGAAACAGTGATTCTCTAGAACTCTTCATGTTAAGGTCAAGTTAAAGAACCTGCATGCTAGTCTCCATCACAGACTATTCTGAATCAATTTTTAATGGTGAGATCATTATTACTAATAGTTAACAATATATAGAACAGAGTTCTTTATAGATCACAGAGATGACCTACTTTAAAAGTTTTATTTTATAAAGAGAAAAGTAAGGCAAAAGGAGGATGATTGGATATCTGTAAGTTACTCAGTTGCAAAGCCACCATAAAATATATATATTTCTGTATTATTGGCTAATGCTATTAAGCCACACCCCCAAAATAAAACCTTTAGTCATTTTTCTCAGACATTTTGTTGTTCAACATGCATGATGAAAAACAAAAGATACTCAAAAGAAAATGGAGCTAAAGGCCAAGAGTGTTACACTGTGGTAAAACACTGGCCTATCATGCTCAAAACCCTGTTAAATCACCTAGTAACACACACACCTAAAAGCAAGAAAAAAAGTCATAAATAATTGAGTTAAGAATGTTAAAATTGGAGATTAAGAGAAAACTAGATCTAGTTTTGAGAGTACGAAGATAAGAAGCAAAAGTTAGTTTTTAGAAGTCTTTGCCAGACATGTGAGACATTGAATGTGAGAGGGATATCTAAAGATCTGTTTTTAAGTTTGCTGTTCCCTTTAGAATTTTCAAAAAAGATTAAGTGAATATTTTAGTCACTTAAAGCACAATTTATAAAAATTAACTCTATGACACAAATTATGAAAAGACCTAAGTTTATATATTATTGTTGTTGTTAGGTGCCATTGAGTCAGGTCCAACTCATAGCGATGCTATATACAACAGAACAAAATACTCTCTGATTCTGTGCCAGGAACAAGATCTTTTTAATGTTTAAGACCTTTGTTGTAGACATTGTGTCAATCCATCTAGTGGAGGGTTTTTCTTTTTTTTCATTGATGTTCCACTCTTCCAAACATCATGTCCATCACCAGGGATTGGTCCCTCCTGACCACCTGTCCAAAATAAGTAAGATCCAATCGAGCTATCCTTGCTTCCAAGGAGCACTCTGGTTCCACTTCTTCTAGGACATATCAGTTGGTTCTTTTAGCAGTCCATGGTATATTTAATATTCATCTCCAGTACCATAATCCAAAAGCATCAATTCTTCTTCTGTCTCCCTTATTCAATGTTCAGCTTTCACAAACATAGGATATGACTGAAAATACCATTGGCATGAGTAATGCACACCTTTATCTTCAATATGACATCTTTACTTTTCAACATTTTAAAAAGGTATTTTGCAACAGCCTTTCCCAATGCAATGCGTCTTTTGATTTCTTGATTGCTGCTTCCACGTGTGTTGATTGTAGAAGCATATAAAGCAAAATCTTGCACAACCTCAATCTTTTCTCCATTTATCATGAAGTTGCATACAGACCCATTTGTACGATTTTTCTTTTGTTGACATTGAGGTACAATTCATACTGAAGGCTGTGCTCTTTGATCTTCATCATTAAATATTTCAAATCCTTTTCACTTTCAGCAAGCATAGTTGGGTCATCTGCATAACACAGGTTATTAATGAGTCTTCCTTCAAAAAACGTGCCATGTTCTTATTCATAAAGTCTAACTTCTTGGATTATTTGCTCACCATAGAGATTGAAGAGGTATGGGGAAAGGATATAGCCCCAACACACACCTTTATTGACTTTAAACCAGACAATATTTTCTTGTTCTGTTCAAATGACTTCCTCCTGGTCCGTATATAGATTCCTAAAAAGTACAATTAAGTGCTCCAGTATTCCCAGTCTTCACAATGTTGTCCATAATTTGTTATGATTGACACAGTCACATGCCTTTGCATAATCAAAAAATCATAGATAGACATATTTCTGTTATTTTCTGCTTTCAGCTAATATCCATCTGACATCAGCAGTGATATCTCTTGTTTCATGCCTTCTTCTGAATCTAGCTTAATTTTTGTGCAGTTCTGTCTATATACTGATGCAGTGGCTTTTGAGTGATCTTTAGCAAAATTTTGCTTGTATGTGATATTAATGATATTGTTTGATAGTTTCACATTTGGTTAGATCCCCTTTCTTGGGAAAAGGCACAAATATAGATCTCATCCAATCAGTTGGCCAGGCAGCTATTTCCCAAATTTCTTGGCATAAACAAGTTAGCACAACCAGTGCCACATCTGTTTGTTGAAATATCTCTATTGGTACTCCATCAATTCCTGCAAGGAAGTTTCTACTTCATCCTTCAGTACCACTGGTTCCTGATCATATGCAACCTCTTGAAATAGTTGGTCATCGAACTTTTTTTTTTTTTTTTTGGTATAATGACTCTGTGTATTCCTTCCATCTTCTTTTGATATTTTCTCCATCATTTAATATTTTTCCTATAGAATCCTTCACTCTTGCCACTCAAGGCTTAAATTTTTTCTTCAATTAAGTCTGAGAAAAACAGAATGTGTTCTTCCCTTTTGGTTTTTCTACCTCTAGGTCTTTGCACATGTCATTATAATATTTGGTTTTTTCTTCTCCAGCTGCTCTTTGAAATCTTCTGTTTATATATTTATCTTCATCATGTCTTCCTTTTACTTCAGGAGCTCAGTGTTCAAGGGAAAGTTTCAGAGTCTATTTTGACGTGTAATATGGTCTTCTCTTTATTCCTATCATTTTAATAATCTTTAGCTTTCCTTATGAATGATGTCTTTGATATCATGCCACAACTTGTCTGGTCTTCAATCATTGGTGTCTAACATATCAAACTTGTTTTTGAGGTGGTCTCTGAACTCAAGCGGGAAATACTCAAGGTCATACCTTGGCTCTCGTATACTTGTTCTAACTTTCTTCAGTTTCAGTTTGATCCTGCACATGAGTACTTCATGGTCTGATCCACAATCAGCACCTGGTCTTGTTCTGACATTTGATATTTAACTTTTCCATTGTCTCTTTCAACAAATGTCACCAATTTGGTTCCTGTATGTTCCATCTAGTGAATACCATGTGTATACTCATGGTTAATGTTAGTGAAAAAAAATGTATTTGTAATGAAAAGGTCATTGGTCTGAAAAAGTTCTATTATGTGAACTCCAGCATCATTTCTGACACCAAGGCCATATTTTCCAATTGCTGATCCTTCTTCTTTGTTTCCAACTTTTGCATTGCAGTTACCAGTAATTATCAGTGCATCTTGTTTGCATGTTTGATCTATTTAAGATTGCAAAAGTTATTAATAATCTTCCCTGTCTTAATTTGTAGCTTTAGTGGTGGGTGCATAAATATGAATAATAGTCATATTAACTGGCTTTCCTTGTAGGCATATGGACAGCATTGTATGTCAGGACAAATCTTGAGATGTCTTTTTTGATGAAGAATGCAACCCCATTTCTCTTTAATCTGTCATTCCTGGCATAGTAGATAATATGATTATCTGATTTAAAATGGCCCATGACAGTCCATTTTAGCTCATTGATACCCAGAATGTCAATTTTATGTGCTCCATTTCTCTTTTGATGATTTCTAATTTTCCTAGAGTCATACTATGTACATTCCATGTTCCTATTATTCATGCATGTTTACAGCTATTCCTCCTCATTTTGAGTCATGCCACATTAGCAAATGGAGATCTCTGGGGCTTTCCTCCATTACCATCATCAAGGTAAATTTTACCTTGAGGAAGCAATTCTTCCCCAATCATGTTTTGAGTGCCTTCCAACCTGTGGGGTTCATTTTACAATACTATACCTGACAATGTTTCTCTGCTATACATAGGCTTTTCAATGTCTAATTATTTCTGGATTGGGCTGCCAGGTCCTAATCTGCCTTATTCTGGAAGCTCAGGTGAAACTTGTCCACTATGGGTGACCATACTTGTATCTGTAATACCGGTAGTATAACTTTCAGCCTCAGAGTAACATGTAAGTCCCCACAGTATGGCAAACTGACAGACACATGAAGGAAGTTTACATGAGCTACATTGTAATTTTCTCATTTCAAACCAGGTGCAGTGGCATACATCTATAAACTCAGCTCCTTGGAAGAGTGAGGCAGAAGAATCATGAGTTTGAAGCCAGAGGGAGTCTGTACAATTTAGTGAGACACTGTCTCAAAATAAAAAAAAAAAAAATTAAAAAGGCACTAGGGAAGCATCTCAGCATTATAGCATGCACCTAGTATGTGTAAGACTCGGAGTTTAACACCGCCAGTACTGAAAGAAAAAATACCCTCATTTGATTTCTATCTGCAAATTTTTTCAAGATCCTTTATTATCCACAGGATAACCATAGTTCTTTAGTATTATATAATCTCAGTATTGATCTGGGTTCTTTCCATCCCTACCCTTTCTACTTTCATTGCTTATCGTTCCCTGACAATATCTTTTGCTTCAGTTTATTGAGCTACTGGCAATTTCCCAAGCAAAATATCATTAAGGCATGTATGCATTTCATCATTTTTTTCCTTTTGGCATGGCATGTTATGTTCTTCCTGGTCTTCACACTTTGAAAACTTCAGTTAAGCCTTCAAGAGTCAGTGCTGCTGTCATCTCCACTAAGAAGCTTCCCTTGTTTTCCACAAGCAAAGTTTTCCTCCTCATTTACTGTACGTGTTTACTTACATATGTGCAACTCCTGCTTAATTTAATTTCAGCACCTACCCTAAGACTTGGCAAAAATGCTCAAAATATTTACTGAATATATTAGAATGTTGACCTCGAGTACCTAGCCTGTATTTTTTTTCCTGCATCAGTTTCCAATAAGACGAGAATCAGTTTCCATGGAATAATGATTAACTTTATTTCAAATACACAAAAGTCCATTATTCTATGATTCTTTTTTCTCAAGAGAGATGCATAAAAATTATCATTATTCCATGATTCTAATAGAAGAACTCTCCAAAGAGCCATCTAGTGGGAATGGTAAGTAACTGCTCTGTGTTGTTAAATTACAATACTAAGTAAACATACCCATTCTATAATTCAGCCATATTAAGTGGCATAAAGATTCATCAACTTCCTAACTTTTCTAGGATCCTGCCTGAAATAATATATTCTTCTACACTTCTTGAATTTTTCCATCCAATGGACAATGGATTACTTTGGTGGCAAGTAAAAGAAACTAGCCTCAGATGGTTATTATGAAGGTACAAAGGTATCTCATGAAATTCAAGCAAGAATGCAGATAGGCCTCTGGGAAAGGCTAGGAATTTTCAAGGAAAGCCCTAAGCCCCACATCTCTCTTCTTCTCTTTTGTGTACATCTATTTCTTTCTCTCTCTGCCAGTTGACTTCCTCTACTTCTTTCCCAGACTGTTTGATAATTTATTAGTCTAACCCATTCATTTTCTACTCTTAAGTATTAGAAAACGTGAAGAGTTTAAACAATTCTGATATCAACATGAGACAACCTTCTTACTAATTACATTAGAATCTCTTGAAGTGGGATTCAAACATTTGTATTCTTACTAATCTCTCCAAGGGATTGAACTGTGTATCCAAGGTTGAGAATGAACTTCTTTGGTCCTATGAAGACTCTTCCCAATTCTTAATTCTCAAGTGAGAGATGCAAGTTTTGCCATGATTGTGTTATATGTCTACCTTATTCAACTACATAGCTACTGAAGGTCAATTCAAGAAAACAAAGCATTACTTAAGATGGACAGATATCCTAAAGGGTGCTGTTAAGGAGCCACCATCTATTTACAGCCTGCAGCCATACCACTGTGGTGTTCAATCCTGTCAGATCAGGGTTGGGCCTGGGTAGTACTGTAGTACTTGGATGGGAGACTGCCTGGGAACAGCAGGTGCTGTAGGCTTGGGAAAAGGACCTCAGAGCCCACTAAAACAAACAAACAAAAAGAAAAAAGAAAAAAAAACAACCACTAAACACTGAAAACCTCACACATAGCAGAGAAGCACTGACAATAGTGTTTTGCCCGTTGTATGTAGGGTCACTATGAGTCAGACACCTACTCTACTGCACCTAACAACAATCTACTTACAAAGCATCATCTCTGACAAACATCAACACATTGTCTAAATGCCAAAATCTACTCTAAAAATAGGAAACCTAACTCACATTCAAAATCAAGAAGAAATTTGCCCACATGCAAGTAATGCTTATACCAGACCCAGTGGTAGGTATTTTGTATTTAGTATTTGTTTGTAAATTAATTTTGAAAGCAGACATTATCTTCTGAAGGAAGACATGGAAAGTGAATTTCAAAGAAAGCAAACAGCCTTCTTCCTTTGCCAAAGATAAGCAGATAATAAGTTGTCCAACAAGACTGATTCCAAGCTTATAATTACTACATCACATTATATCATGCTTCTTCCATTTCACATAAACATTATTTTTCAAAAATATTAATGTCCTCAAAGTCGAAAACTATTCTGAAATTTTTTCATGATGATCTGACTGAATGTACACATATAGGGCACACTGAAAAATCTTATCAAAAGTGAAGTGTATACTATTCAGATATATTATTAAGATAAATATAATGCCTTTGAGAATCAAAATAAAAAGTCTTATTTTAGCATTACATTATTATTCTTTACCACTGTTATCTTCCATTATGTGTACCTAGTCTTAGAATTTTAGTAGACATGTACATATATAATGGCTATATTGTTGGGGAAATGAAACTAACACTATAATTTTGTATTCCAATTGCATATTCCTCTAATTTGTTTTATTTTATTTCACTTTTATTTTGTGGTGCCTTATGCATGCTACATAAGTGCTTTACCACTGAGCTACATTTCCTGCCTCTCTGATTTGCTTTAAAAGAATGAACATTTTTAAACAAGAAAGAAAGAAAAGCATTATTAAAAGCAAGAATAGTAGTAGTATTACATTTGATTGCAAAAGGAAAAGTTACTACGACTTGTTGTTAGGTACCTTAGAGTTGGTATCCAACTCATAGTGACCCTACATACAATAGGTGAAACACTACTGTCAATGCTTCTCTGCTATTCATAAGGTTTTCAATGGTGGATTGTCTTTGGGAGTGGGTTGTCAAGTCCTTCTCCCAAGCCTACAGCCCCTGATGTTCCCAGGTGGTCTCCCATCCAAGTACCAACCAGGCCCAAGCCTGCTTAACTTCCAAGATCTGATGGGATTGGAAACCACAGAGGTGTGGCTGCTGGCTAGTTACTACCACTATGTTCCTTCTAATTTAAAATCATCAAACAGCTTTCATTTACTCATTTTATTTAAATTTCATTGTGACATAACTAAAACAAACTCTGACTTGGGGTACAGCTGCTCTGTAAACATACACTCTAAAATTATCTTAAGGCAAAAAATGAAAATCACTTTGTAGCTACTTCTTTGTTAGATATCCTTGAGTCAGGTCTGACTCATAGCAACCCTCTGTAAAACAGAAGAAAACACTCCCCAGCATTGTGCCATGCCAGGCAATATTATCAGTGCTTCTCTGCAAGTCATAGTCTTTTCAAGTGGTGATTGTTTTAGAAGTGGGCTGCTGGGTCCCTCTCCTAAGCCTACAGCACCTGGTGTTCCTAGGTGGTCTCCCAACCAACTACTTACTAGGCCTGACCATGCTTAGCTTCCAAGATCTGACAGGATCAGACACCAAGGTGGTATGGCTACAGGCATTATGTAGCTACTTAGGGAAAGACTAATTCATAGACTGGATTAATGCATTAATTAATTCCAGCTCAGTTACTTTGCCTTCTGAAGGAATATCTATTGAGGGGAGATAACTTACAAAGTAGAAATTAATTTGGATTAGTTCCTTCCATGATTAAAAGGTATAGGTCTGGTGACCACAATTATAATGTAAAATCAGATTTAATTTATCTGTTTTGAGAAATTACTATTTACGGTAAAAATTTTAGAAAAGATATCGAAGCTACAGAAAATTTTGTACAAAGTAATCATCTCATTTTATTCATAAAGAACTAGATTCATGTTGCTGTTTGAAAAGATGCGTGTAACGTGAGCACAAAACTAAAAAATTACATATTAATTCAAATATATGTAATCTTTCTCTGCCTAAACTCCACCTCTACCACCAACTACCAACTACTTAGCAACTTAAGGTACTATCATATAAAAGTGTCTTCTCTTACAAAAAATAATTATTCTTTTCTTAGTTTTCCCTGTTTACCTTAAGTCAAAAATCTGTGTTATTCTTGGCATCTCTTTTCTCTCATTTCTTATATCTGCTCTGTCAGAAATAGAATGAGTTTGATCTTTATTATCATGCAATCATTATCTCTTATAGTTTTCCTTGTTTCCCTTACCTCTTACCTCTTACTCACATCCACTCCTTACTTCTTACCAAAGTAGCCTCTTAAAAAATAATTGGTGTGCAATGTCCTTGCTTAAACCTTTTCTTTACTTTCTCTCTCTCTCTCTCTCTCTCTCTCTCTCTCTCTCTCTCTCTCTCTCTCTTTCATTAATGTCATGCTACATAATGCTACAGGGCTAGGACTTAACTCAGTAGGTAGAGTGCTGCAATGCACTCTCTTAGGTTCTGGGTTTGATCCCTAGCACTGCAGAAATGGGAAGATGTGGCATATCACCCCAAAACAATCTCAAAACAGCCATTCAAAAGCTTATGAAATGTATATATGCTTATAGGAGGAGGACTCAACTTGATAGCACCTAATAACAACAACACATATTACTACTGTAATTCAATACAACTTCAAAAGGTAATACATACATAACATCTCTTAAAATATATATGTGTTTTTTGACAGCCCCAGTGTATACCCAAACCATCCAAGTCTTTTGACTTTGATTCCAAGTTTATCTAGTCTTCTTATTAGCTCCTCACATCCTCTGATACCAGGATTCAGTACCACATACAGAGAACATGACTGATAACATGAATCTAAATGCCCAGTTCATTAATAACTGCCATTTCATGAATCTTTGTTCTGTGCCAGGTTCTGTGCTAAATACTTAATATACCTTAAATAATATTATTTCAGAAACCACCCTTTTAGGTAGAACTATTACCTTTTCATATTTATTATAAATGTTAGTGGGGTAAAGAGTAATAAGACATCTGCTATATTGATTATGCAACTATTAAATCACTTTTGCTGACACATTTATCAACTTACCTAATTTATAGAATAGTATAAACTGAAGGAAATAAAGGAAAAAGTAGAAATTTCAATTACTATGCAATGAAAATCATATGCCATTAAGGGTTATAGTCTCCTTGATTATTGTTTCATGTGTTCATATATTTGAATCCTATATTTTGAAATTTTCCTCTCTCTCTTTACATCTCTACAATATTTCCCATCCACCTCTCCTTCCCCAACCTCTGCTTGTAACCATTGATCCCTTCCCCACTTCTTTCTGGTCTGCTAGTATTTTCTGTTCTTAGATAGGTATGATTGTTCATTTATATATATTTAAACATGTATAATTATTTTTCTTTATGTTAGCTTTATCTCCCAGATATGAGTGAGAATATTTCTCTTTTCTCCCTCATGTCTGTCAGTTTGCCGCCCTCTGGGCGCTTGTGTGTTGCAATGAGGCTGAGAGCTAGGCCACTGTAACCTCAGATATGAACAAGGTTACCCATGGTGGACAGGTTTCCAGCTGAGCTTCCAGACTAAGATGGACTAGGGAGTAGGACCTGGCCAACCACTCCTGAAACAACTAGCCATTGAAAACCCTATGAATAAAAAGAAACACTGTCAGATATGGTGACAGAAAATGAGACCCCAGGTTGGAAGGCACTCAAAAGACTACTGGGGAAGAGTTGCCTCCCCAAAGTAGAATCTACTGTGATGACAGAAATGGAGTAAAGCCCCAGGGTGCTCAACTTGTGATGTGGCACAACTCAAAATAAGGAGAAACAACTGTATACATCCATTAATAATTGGAATATGGAATGTATGCAGTATGAATCTAGGGATATTAGAAATTGTTAAAAGAGAAATGGAGCACATAAATATTGGCATTCTGGGCATCAGTGAGCTAAAATGGACTGGCATAAGCCATTATGAGTAGGACAATCATATGGTCTACTATGCTGGGAATGATAAACTCAAGAGAAATGCAGTTGCATTCATCATCATAAAAGACACTTCAAGATCTGTCATGAAATACAATGTTGTCAGTGATAGAATAATATCCATATGCCTACAAGGAAGGCCAGTTAATATGACTATTATTCAAATTTATGCACCCACCACTAAGGCCACAAATGAAGAAAGGGAAGACTTCTATCAGCTTCTGCAATCTGGAATAGATCAAACATACAATCAAGACATACTGATAATCACTGGTGACTGGAATGCAAAGGTTGGAAACAAAGAAGAAGGCTCAGTAGTTGAAAAATTGGGTCTTGCTGATAGAAAGGAAGCTGGAGATCACATGATAGAATTTTGTCAGACCAATGACCTTTTCAATACAAATATATTTTTTCAACATCATAAACGGAGACTATACACATGGACTTCACCAGATGGAACATACAGGAATCAAATAGACTACATATGTGGAAAGAGACGATGGAAAAGCTCTGTACAAAATGCCAAAACAAGACCAGATGCTGACTATGGATCAGACCATCAACTTCTCATATGCAAGTTCAAACTGAAGCTGAAGAAAATTAGAACAAGTATGCGAGAGCCACGGTATGACCTTGAGTATATCCCACCTGAGTTCAGAGACCACCTCAAAAATAGGTTTAATGCATTAGACACAATTGATAGGACACCAGATGAGTTGTGGCATGACATAAAAGATATCATTCAAGAAGAAAGCAAAAAGTTCTTAAAAAGACAGGAAAAAAAGAAAAGACCAAATTACATGTCAAAAGAGACACTGGACCTTGCCCTCGAACTTCTAGCAGCTAAAGCAAAAGGAAGACATGATGAAGTTAAGGAACTAAACAGAAGATTTCAGAAGGTAGCTCGAGAGGACAAAAACAAATATTATAATAACATGTGCAAGGAGCTGGAGGCAGAAAACCAAAAGGGAAGAA
>VMDO01033097.1:0-18318 GCA_007922755.1 Pedetes capensis
CAATGAATTACCCAATCACATTTCAGACAAGTTCCTCTAAAGGCATTAGACCCAGCCTTTCTTCTTCTCTATAAAACCTCCTGTATAACATTCAATAAACGGACTTGATCAGCAACTGCAGACTTGTCCCCTTGTCTCCTTTCGTCCACTCACCCCTCCCCCACAGGGACCGTTCGATTGAGCCGCGGGCCGGCTCAGGTGGGGCCACTTCAGTCCAAGTAGGGGCTAACAACTCAGCCTGCTGCAGCTGAAGCATAAATTACTTAACACTTGAGTTCCAGGGTGGAAATTGCTGATCAGCTTTAACTAGACTATTATCCACATAACTCTTACAATTGGTGGTCATTACTTCTAATTCATTCATAAATTCCCCCGGTCATGCTGTTCTTTCAGCATTTGTTTCATTAGAGTTTAATACAATATTAGTTATGAGTATTAGTCCTAAACATAAAGTAATCATAATAATTAGAAGCAGTAATCCTATTCCTAGAAAGCAAAAAGCACATTTTCTTTTTCGTCATCCCCATCCATTTCTTGGAAGATGAGTTCGTTGAACCCCTCTTCCCCATACCTGGACCTTGTCAGACAATATTGTTAAATATTGTTAGAAATGGCTGTGGCATATATACATACATACATATATATATACCAAAAACTATATGTGTATATATATAATATAAGACAAATGGAAGCCAAAAGCAAAGAGAGCTATCAGATCTCCTGGAACAATCATTTATCACCAACATTAGATAAAATAGACTTCTAATCAAAAATAGTAAAAAGAAATAAAATTATTTCTTGATGAATCAATACAGCAAGAAGACATAACAACTGCAAACATAAATACTCCCAACACTGACCACCAAAATATTCAAGGAAACATTACCAGTTCTAATGGGAAAGACTGCCTCTACTACATAGTAGTTGGTGATGTCAACATCTGACTTTAATCAATGGATGGGTCATCCAGACACAAAAACCAAGAAAGATCATACTTTAGGGAACAAATCAAGCCAGACTAAATTTTTAAAAATTAAGAGTTATATTTATTTTTTCTAACAATAAAATAAACCAGAAGTCAACAACAACAACAACAACAAACAACAACCTAATATGTACAAATGCATAGGAATTGAATAAAATGCCCTTAAAGGACCAATAAGTCATTAAAGAAATTTTAATTTTTAAAATTTTTAAATTTTGATTTTTTGTAGTTATGTGGGTTGAACCAAGGACCTCATACCTGCATGCTCTGCAAGTGCTGTGCCATTTAACTGTGTCCCCAGCCCACTTTTTTTTTTTTGAAACAGGGTCTTGCTAAATTATGCAGACTGCCTGTGGTCTCAAACTTGCGATCCTCCTGCCTCTCCTGAGTCACTGGGATTAGAAGTGTGTGCCACCATGCCCAGCTTAAAGAAATATTTTAAATAACATTTTGTTAAGACAAATAAAAATTTAAAAAAATCAAAATTTGTGAGATACTGTGAAATCAGTATTAAAAGGAAGTTCATAGCAATAAATATATACATCAAAAAGAGAAATGTGCTTTTATAGAGATCATACTTGCTTGCTTTTAAAATGTTTGTTGTGTTTCTGTGTTGTGATTTGCTCACCTTTATGGATAAAGATGAGCCTGCAGCTATAGCCCTGTGGCATCCAATCCTGTCAGATCTCAGAAGCTAAGCAGGGTCGGGCCTGGTTAGTACCTGGATGGGAGACCGCCTGGGAACACCATAAGCTGTAGGCTGGGAGAAGGACCTGGCAACCCCCTCCCAAAAATCAATCTGCCATTGAAAACCCTATGAACAGCAGAGAAGCACTGACAATAGTGTTTCCCCTGTTGTACAGAGGGTCACTATGAGTCGGATACCGACTCGACAGCACCTAACAACAACAACAACATGGATAAAGATTTCAATTCAGAGCCGCAGGACAAGCAGTCAGAAATAGTCTCCAGCACCCAAGCAGCCAGAAATATTGAATACATTACAACAATAAACTCCATACTCCCAATATTAGGATGACAAGGAAGGATGATTGCAAAGTTGAGGTGAGCCTGGGCAACCTAGTGAGTTTAAGTAAAGCCTAACATATATGGTACAACTCTATGTCAAAACAAACAACAAAACAAATATTCAAGCAAGCAAACAAACAAAAATCAGGTATGGTGACATGCACCTCTAATCCCAGCACTTAGATGACTGGGATGGGATGATTGCAAGTACCAGGCCATCATAGGATACATAGGTGGACACTTTTCTAAAAAAGTCAATACAAAACACCAATAAAAGATTTGTTTCTTAAAGAGATAAAATTGATAACCAAGGAAAAAATGGTGACCCAAATAAACAAAATCATAGTTGAAAAGGTAAAAGCTGACTCTAGAGGAATACAAAGACATATAATAAAATTCCATGAACAATTACATGGTAAAAAATAGAAAAATCTAGAAAAATGGATAAATTTTTGGAGACTTAACAAGATCTACTCAAGAAGAAATTGATATCCAGAGATAACAAGGAATGAAATTGAAACCCTAATTAAAAGTCCTCCATCACATCTGTATTCCCAGGAACTTGGGAGTCTGAGGCAGGATGATCACATGTTCCAGGCCAGAGGCATCTTGTGCAACTTAGTGAGACCCTGTCTTAAAATAAAAAGGAGGGTCTATGTGCAGGGTGAAGCTCAGTGACAGAGCACTTGCCCAGCATGCATGAGGCCAAGGGTCAACTGCCTAACACTGAAAAATGACTTCCATCAAAGAAAATACCAGGACCTGAGGAACTTAAGTGGAATCCTACAAAATATTTAAAGAAAAACTAATTTCAACCAGGTATAGCGATACATGCCTATAATTCTAGCCAGATGTTATGGGGGCTGTCGAGACCTGTCTGACTCACAGTGTCCCTCATAGGGTTTTCAGTGGCTAATTGTTTTGGGATAGTTTGAGAGTAGGGTGCTACATCTTTTTGCTATTTTTGTACTACTAGGAAAAGAATTGATGGCTTTGAATTATGGTGCTGGAGACAGCTATTGAATATACCATGAACTGCCAAAAGAACCAACAGATCTGTCCTAGAAGAAGTGCAACCAGAGTGCTCATTGGAAGCAAGAATGGGCAGACTGCATCTTACATATTTCAGGAATGTAGTCAGGAGGGGTCAATCCCTAGAGAAAGACATCATGTTCAGGAGAGTGGCATGTCAACACAAAAGAGGAAAACCATCCACCAGATGGGACCTAACAACAAAAACAAGAGATTGTATCCAGGGCCAGAGATCATAGAGTTGTATGAGCTAAACCCCAGCCTGTCCAAGTAAGATAGAGGATATAAAAATAGAAAGCTACCTGGTATTTGTGGACAAGAATATTTAATATTGTTAAAATATTCATACTACCAATGTAAACAATATATAATGAAGTGTATGTACAGAAATGTCATAATGAGACCCAGTAAGTTGTACACTAAAAATGACCAATAAAGAAGTATAAAAAATTAAAATAGTCACACTACCAAGAGCAATAAAATCAATGTATCCCATCAAAAATAAGAATGACTTGTCAGAAATGCTAGAGACTGTTTCTGACTGCTTGGGTGGTGGAGACTCTTTCTGACTGCTTGTGACACTGTGGCTCTCAATTGAAATATTTATCATGGGATTCCTCCAGGAGGGATAGAGAGGACCTTGGTGATGGAGGTCTATCTAGGACACCTGGAGGACTAGAATTTATCCTCCAGGGCAAGATGACACCCAGTGACCCTTGTCCTACATCCTGGTCCTTCACCCTGCCCCCTCCCATTGAATGATCCAAGATGGCACCTGCCCTCCTAAAAGTACTTTAATTGACCACTAAAAAGAACTACCCCTGATTGGATAAAAATTACTTCCATTTTTACCCCAAGTTTGAATATCATCTCTGATTGGTCTGGCCCAGCTGCTCATGCTGCACATGATTGGCTGGATAACACTCTATGGGCAATTAGGGCGGTTAGGACAATTAGATCATTGTCTTGAACTGTATATAAGCAGGGCTCATTCTGGGTTGTCATTACTTGTTCATATGCTCATCTACCCTGTCTTGTCTTGGTTTTCCCCACCTTGATCAATCAATGTGGTTATTGTTCCTGATACTGTGGAGAGAGATAATAGACAGAGAAAAGGTCAGCAGACATCTTTGAGAGGCAATCCATCAAGCAAGATCAGGGCCCCCAAAGAAGCAAAAACATCAAGCCAGAGATTGTGTTTAAGCTGAGGACAGGCCTCTGATCCCAGCAACAGAAGCAGAGCTGAGGACAGGTCTCTGGGTCCAGTGCCAGAGGCAAAGACATGGGGTTTGCCCTTCTAAGTGGCAAACTCAAAACACGTTTCAACTATCCCATTTCCCAATTCTTCCTTATCCACATCCTTCTACCTCCCCTTTCTGCTCTCCCGGCAAGATAAAGTCCCTTGTTTTATTTCTAGCTGATTGTCACATGCTGCTTCTTGTCCTGCCTCTATACTCACTGTTATCTGGCAGGTCCAAGTGCATTCATTGGGGCACTGAGGATTCTGCTGCTCTGCTCATTTTCCCTACCATTTCCCAACAAAAAACATTTATCCATAAAGGTGAGCAAATTACAACACAGAAACAGAACAAACATTTAAAAAGCAAGCAAATATGATCTCTATAAAGACTCACAACTCTTCAATGGTTGACCTGCAACATACTAAATTTCAGTAGAAATACATGAAAAGAAAACTATAAGCTAATTTGGCTGTTGAATATAGCTGAAAAAGTCCTCAAAGAAATCCTTGCAAACAAAATTCAACAAAACGTTAAAAGAATCATACAGCATGATCAAATTGATAAAATGTCAGAGAAACAAGAATGTTCAAAATATGCAAATCAGTTACTGTCATTGTTATTTTTGTTGTTAGGTGCCACTGAGTCAAGTCTGACTCATAGTGACCATATGTACAGCAGATTATGGAGAAAAAATGGAGAGTTAATGTCATAAAGTATATAAATAGAGCAAGAGCTATCACATGATCTCAAAAGATGCAGAAAAGACCTTTGACAATGTTCAAGATCACTTCATAATACAACTGTTGAAGAAATTAGGAATTGAATGAATAGTCCTCAGCATAAAAAGGCTACACATGAGAAACATATAGCCAACATTATACCAAATTAACTGAAAGCATTTCATCTGAAATGAAGAATAAGGGAAATGTGTCCACTCAATTATTTTCTTCCATATAGTTCTAGAATTCTTAGTCTGAGTAATAAGATAAGGAAAAGAAATTAAAGGATAAAAGTCCAAAGGAAGAAATATTATTACTATTTCAGATAATATGTTCCTATTCTTGAGACCTCAAAGATTTCATTAGAATCAAGGGAGCATGTTACTAATCAACAAATAAAAGTATTATTTTCTATAACATACATGCTGAGAAGTAGGAAAGCAATCTCATTTGCAATATCTCACTAAATAAATTATTGAACAATAAACATAACCATAGATGTGCAATGACTGTAGAATGAAAACTATAAGACACTGAAGAAAGATTTTGAAAAAGAAAAACTAGGACATGTAAAGACATCCCACATTATGGAAGTAGCATCAATATTAGAAAATGGATATGTAGACATATCCTGGCACTTTACCACCATCTCTTCTGGAATCCTAGTCAAGTGCTGACTCATTTGAGTGCCAACCAATTTTTTCCCATAAGAAATAATGTGAATGTATTTAATGGTTCCAGCACCATTGGCTACTTCAGATACATATATGCCACTCACATTGATTGGCTACTTAAGACACATATATGACACTCACATACTTAGCAATAAGCTCTTTTTCTACTTTAATTGTTGTTCTTACTCTTTTCTTCTTCCTTTCACTTTTAGCACAAAAAATTCCTGGGTGCCATGATGAATATATGGTATATGTATATACATATAAAAATCATGAACATAGCACCAACACATATCTTCTCTGCTTTAAATTTATGTGCAAAATGATGCTTTCACCTTGCTTTCACCCAGAAATGTCAGGTATGAATGTGGAATGTCAAACATGTTTTAGCAAAGCGGTTCGATGCAAAGCAAGTGGTCAAGCACCAAATCAGAATTCTCTTAGAAACACCAGTCAAGGATTAAAATGTTTAAGTCAGTTTGAGTTTCAAGTTACTACTATATTCCTGACAGGAATCTACAGATTCAATGTAATCCTCACTAAAATTCTAATGAAATTCTTCACATAAATAGAAAAAAACAACCACAAATAAATATGGAAGCAAAAAAGACCCAATACAGCCAAAGAAATCCTGAGAAAATGGAGTAATTCTGAAGATACATAACAGATGATTTCAAATTATATGACAGAGCCAACAATAACTGAATTTTACAATCTTGGCACAAAAACACAAACCAATGGATAAAATATAGGTCCCAGAAGTAAGCCCACATAAGTACAGCCTTTTGGTTTTTGATGAAGACACAAAGACATATATTGGAAATAAGAAATCTTCTTCAACATACAGTGCTGGAAAAATGGATATCCACATATAGAAGAATGGAACTAGAACTATCTATCTTAATCTGTACAAAAATGAACTAAACATGGGTAAAAGAGCTTAAAGTATGACCCAATATTTTTAACTGCTAGAGGAAATAGATTGGGAGAAGGACCTGGCAACCCCCTCCCAAAAATCAATCTGCCATTGAAAACCCTATGAACAGCAGAGAAGCACTGACAATAGTGTTTCCCCTGATGTACAGAGGGTCACTATGAGTCAGATACTGACTTGACGGCACCTAACAACAACAACAACAAAGAGGAAACAGAAGGAAAAAAAAACACTTTGGGAGATAATCATAAGCACATATGTTTTGAATAGCACTTCAATAGGCCAGAAAATAATAGCAAGAATTGACAAATTAAAAACCTCCTGAACAAGAAAGAAAACAATTATTAGAGTGAAGAGACAGTCTAAAAAATAGGAGAAAATCTTTGCCAGTTACTCACTTTATAGTTGGCTAACATCTAGAATATATAAAGGTCCCATTTTTTTTAAAGCGTTAGAATTCATTTAAGTAATTACTATTGAAAGAAAGAATACAATAATTACTCACTACCCAACCACCTAACTGTAGACATTTTTGTTCCAAATTATTTTCAGCCTTAGATATTTAAACCACTTAATAAATCTTGCCGCATTTTAACCTTAAAACAACATTCAGAATCTTCCAGGGAGGGGTTATTGTTCTAGTAAGTCGGGCACAAAGACCACCAGTCCCTTGGTGTGTCTTCCCACCTCCTGCCAGGCAGTGTTTCCAGAGACAAGCTGGCTGTGTCCAGTGAGGGACATCTGTTCCCTGAGGAATGATTGGAGCATTCCCCAGAGATAACTTAACTCTGACTAGCTAGCCTACTCTATGAAAATCACTAAGAACCCCCCTCAAAAGAAACCTAAGGTCACTTAGGTGAATGGTGTGTGTGTGTGTGTGTGTGTGTGTGTGTGTGTGTGTGTGTATGTGTATGTGTACGAGTGCTTTTAAGTCCCTGATATTTCTTTTATGTCATTTTTCTTTTCTGTCCTCCCTTTTTTAATTGGAAAGTTTTAATGTACATCTTAATGTGTTTCATTCTGACATACATTTTGTTGTGACATTTCCACATATACATTTCATTGTACATTTCACAGATAACTTCCCCCTTACCTCTTATGCCTCTCCTTCCCCTCTCCCACCACTGTACCAATGGACTCCCTTCTACTTGCATGTCTTTTTGTGGGAATATTTTTCCATATATTCTTGCATCCCAGTTATGATTTAAGTCCAAAATTTTTTTCTGTGGTGTGTCTATCTTTTAACATTGTCAGCAGTATTACATGAATAATCTAGCCCATTTGAATCATTGCCATCTTTTGGTATTGTTGGTATTGTAATAATTATTTCCTGAGCAATTAAAGTTGGGCTATTTACTTTGAGGTCCACCTGTCTCTTATTCTTTGCTCCTCCTTGTCCCTCTTCCCACTCCTGCATTCTCCCATCATTTCTACCTCTTGCTAGATACACCCCTCCTTCTTTCCACTCCTTAAATTATTCCTTCTCTGCTAAGCTTACACAAGCTTTTTTATTATGTTCCAACATTTGTATAGGATATTTTTCTTCTTTTAAATTTGATTCAGCCCCCACATATGAGTGAGAACATGTGGTATTTCTCTTTACGGGCTTGTGTTCATTCACTTAAGATAATTTTCTACAGTTCCATCCATTTTGCTGCAAATGACATTATTTCATTTTTTTCTGGTTGCTGAGTGGTATTCCATTGTGTATATATACCATAATTTTTTATCCATTCTTCTGTTGATGGGCACTTTGGTTGATTCCATATCCTTGTTATTATGAAAAGTGCTGCATTGAACACGGAGATGCAGGTGTCTCTGTGGTATGACTCCTCATCTCCCTTTGGGTATATTCTCAATAGTGGTATAGTTGGATTATATAATAGATCTGTTTTTAGTTTTCTAAGGTACTGCCATACTGATTTCCAAAGTGGTTGAACCAATTTACAGCTCCATCAACAGTGTAAGAGTGTTCCCTTTTTTTCCCCAGCCTCGCCAGCATTTGTTATTTGTTTTTATAGACCTTGGCCATTCTTACTGAAGTAAAGCAGAATCTCAGCATTATTTTGATTTGGATTTCCCCAATGGTTAGGGATATTGAGAATTTTTTCATGTGTTTCATGGCTTTATGAGCCTCTTCACTTGAGAACTGTCTGTTCAGTTCCTTTGACCATTTGTGTATTGGGTTATTTGTTTTATTGGGTATTGCTGTCTTGAGTTCTTTATAAATTCTGGAAATTAGTCCTCTGTCCAATGTATCTGATGCAAAGATTTTTCCCATTTAGTGAGGATATCCTTGATTCTGTTGATTGTTTACTTTGCTGCACAGAAGCTTTTTAATTTCATGTAATCCCATTTATCTATTCTTATTGGGATTTCTTGAGCAATTGGTGTCCTATTAAGGAAATGCTTTCTACCCTTATATGTTGGAGAGCATTGCCTGTCCTTTCTTCTATTAATTTTAAAGTTTCTAGCTTTATATTGAGGACTTTTATCAATTTCAAGTTAACTCTAATGCATATTGAGAGATGTGGGTCAGGTTTCATTTTTCTGCAGGAGAATATCAATGTTTCCCAGCACCATTTATTGAAAAGGATATCCTTTTCCCAATTTACCTGCTTTTCTCCTTTGTTGAAAATCAGGTGGCTATAGATGTGTTGATGTATCTATCGATTTTCTATTTTGTTCCACTGATCTGGCCAAGTTTTGTGCCAGTACCAAGACGTTTTTGCTACTACAGCCCTGTAGTATAAATTAAAGTCAGGGATAGTTATTCCACCTGCACTAGTTTTGCAGCTTAAGAGTATGTTAGCTATACATGCTTTTTTGGGTTCCCATATGAACTTTTGGATTTTTTTTCTATTTCTGTAAAGTCTGTCATTGGGATTTTAGTGGGGGATTGCATTAAATTTATAGGTTGCTTTTGGTAAGATAGCCATTTTTACTGTATTGATTCTCCTGACCCAGGAGAAGGGAAGTTCCTTCCACTTTTTAGTATCCTCTGCATTTTATATCTTTAATGTTTTAAAATTTTCCTTATATAAGTCTGCAGGGTCTTTGGTTAGATTGATTTCAAGGTATTTAATTCTTTGGTGGGCTATCATGAATGGTATTGTATCTGTAATTTCCTTCTCTTCCTGCTTACAGTTAATTAGGTCTAAAAGTTTTCTAGAAGAGATTTGGGGTCCTTTAGGTAAAGTATCATGTCATCCACAAATGAGGATAATTTGACCTCTTCTTTGCCTATCTGTATCCATTTGATTTCTTTCTCTAGTCTGATTGCCCTGGTGAGGACTTCAATCACAATGTTTAATAGAATAGGAGAGAGTGGATATCCTTGTCTTGTTCTGGTCTTAGAGGAAATGGTTTCAATTTTTCTCCATTCAATATAAGGTTGGCTGTAGGTCTATCATAGATGGCCTTTATGGTGTTAAGGTATTTGCATGTTATGCCTATCTTCTCCAGGGTTTTAATCATGCAAAGGTGTTGCACTTTGTCAAAGGCCTTCTCAGCATCAATTGGGATGATTATGTGATTTTTGTTTGCAAGTCTCTTGATATGTAGAATTACATTAGTTAATTCTTGTATGTTGAGCCAACCTTGTATCTGTGGAATAAATCCCACTTGGCCATGGTGAAAAAATCTTTTTAATATCTTGCTAAATTCACAGTGGCAGGATTTTGCCCAGAATTTTTGCATCTATGTTCCTTAGGGAGATTGGTCTATAATTTTCTATCTTAGATGTATCTTTCCTGGTTTGGTACCAAGGTGATGGTAGCTTCATAGAATGAGTTTGGGAGTGCTCTCTCCTTTTCTACTTTTTGAAGTAACTTGAGGAAAACTGGTATTAATTCTTCTTCTAAAGTTATAGGTGGCTATAGGTGTGTTGAGGTATATCTGGGTCTTCTATTCTGTTCCAGATGTCTTCAGGTCAATTTTTGTGCCAGTAATAAGCTGTTTTTGCAACCACTTCCCTGTAGTATAGCTTGAAGTGAGGGATTGTGATTCCACCTGCATTAGTTTTGCAGCTTAAGCATGTTTAGCCTATATGTGGTCTTTTGTGGTTCCATATGAATTTTTGGATCATTTTTTCTTTTTCTGTACAGTCTGTCAGTGGAATTTTAATGGGTATTGCATTAAATCTATAGATTGCTTTTGGTAGGATAGCCATTTTTACTATATTAATTCTCCCTATCCAGGAGCAGGGGAGGTCTTTCCATTTTTCAGTGTCCTCTGCTATTTCTTTCTTTAATGTTTTGAAATTTTCCTTGTAGAGATCTCAAGGGTCTTTGGTTAGATTGATTCCAAGGTATTTAATTTTCTGGTGGGCTATCATAAATGGTATTTTTCCTGAAATTTCCTTCTCTTCCTGTTTGGAATTCGTGTAAAGAAAAGTTATTGATTTTTATGTGTTAATTTGTAGCCTGCGACATTGCTGAAGGAGTTAATTAGATCGAGACGTTTTCTGGTTGAGGTTTTGGGGTTTTTCAGGTATAAGATCATATCATCTGCAAGTAAGGATAATTTGACCTCTTCTTTGCCAATCTGTATCCCTTTGATTTCTTTCTCTTGTCTGATTGCCCTGGCCAGGACTTCAATTACTATGTTAAATTGAAGAGAAAGGACATCCTTGTCTTGTTCCAGATAAGAGGAAATGGTTTCAGTTTTTCTCCATTTAACATAATGTTGTCCGTTTGTCATAAACGGCTTTTATGAAATTAAGGTATTTGTCTGTTATACCTATCTTCTCCAGCATTTTTATCATGAAAAGGTGTTGCACTTTGTCGAAGACCTTTTCAGCATCAGTTGAGATGATCATATGGTTTTTGTTTGCCAGTTTCTTGATATGCTGGATTACATTAATTGATTTCCGTATGTTAAACCAGCCTTGCATCTGTGGTATAAATCCCACTTGCTCATGGTGAATAATCTTCTTCTCATGGTGCTGGATTCTGTTTGCCAGAATTTTATTAAATTTTTTTGCACCTAGGTTCATAAGGGACATGGGTCTATAATTCTCTATCTTAGATGAATCTTTTCCTGGTTTAGGTATCAGAGTGATGGTAGCTTCGTGGAATGAATTTGGGAGTGCTCCCTCCTTTTCTATTTTTTGGAATAATTTGAGGAAGACAGGTATTATACCTTCTTTAAAAGTTTGGTAAGATTCTGCTGTGAATCCATCAGGACCTGGGCTCTTCTTTGTTGGGACACTTTTAATTTACTTTTCTATTTCTGTTTATGTAGTGGGCTTGTTTAAGTCAGTTATGTCTTCTGGGGTTAGCTTTGGTAGGTCATACATGTTAATAAATTTGTCCATTTCTTCTGCATTTTCACATTTTTGGGAATACAGTCTCTCATAGTAATCCCTGACAATTTTCTGTATTTCACTGAAGTTGGTGGTTATGGACCTGTTGTCTTTCATAATCCATACTATGTTGGATTTTTCCTTTTTCTTTTTAATGACATTATCCAGAGGGGTGTCTATTTTATTAATCTTTTCGAAGAACCAGCTCTTAGTCTTATTAATTTTTTGAATTACCTCTTTGGATTCTAATTGAGATATTTCTCCCTTTGTTTTTGTAATTTCCTTTTGGGTGTTCCTTTTAGGATTGAATTTTTGTTGGATTTCCAGTGTCTTAAGATGTGTCATTAAGTCATTTATTTGGCTCTTCTTTATTTTATTGTTGAAGGCACTTAATGCTATAAACTTCCCTCTTCAAACTGCTTTTGCTGTATCCCATATGTTTTGGTATGATGTGTTTTCATCATCATTTGATTGTAGGAATTTTTAAAATTCCAATTTTATTTCATCAATGATCCATTGGTCATTCAGCAGTGTATTATTCAGTCTCTGTGAGTTTGTAAAGTTTCTGGGATTATTCTTTCTCTTGAGCTCCAATTTTATCCCATTATGATCTGATAAGGAACAGGAGATAATTTCTACTTTTTTGTATTTGTTGAGTGAGATCTTATGGACTAGCATATGATCTATCCTAGAAAATGTTCCATGTCAAGCTGAAAAGAATGTGTATTCCTCATCATGTGGATGAAATATTCTGTATATATCTGTGAGATCCAGCTGGTTTAGGGTGGAGATTATGTTTGATGTCTCTCTGTTGATTTTTTGTTTTGATGACCTTTCTCTTGATAAAAGTGGGGTATTGAAGTCTCCCATTATTGTTGATTCTAGTGCAATATACCCCATTATTGTTGATTCTAGTGCAATAAAGTTCTTTATATTCCATACGGTTTGTCTTTTAAAGCTAAGTGCCCCAATGTTTGGGGCATAAATATTAAGGAGTGTTATTGATCTTGATCAATTGTTCCTTGTATCAAAATGTAATGTCCTCCTTTGTCTCTTCTAATTCGTTTCTGAATGAAATTTAATCTCTCTGAAATTAGAATTGCAACACCTGCTTTCTTTTGTTTCCCCCCTGCTAGGTAAACATTTTTCCAGCCCTTAACTCTCAGTTTATTCCAGTCTTTGTGAGTTAGATGAGTTTCTTGAATACCACATAATGATGGTTTGTGTTCTTTCATCCAATTAGCCAGCCTCTGTCTCTTAATTGGCGAGTTAAGACCATTTACATTAATAGTGATTATTGAGTAGCATTTATTGTTATATACCCAATCATTACCTGTTACTGATTTATGAATCATGTTTGCTTTGGTCCTTTCTTGGGTTGCACTCATTTCAACTAACCAGTACTTTGATTTCCTTTATAGGGTTGTCTTAACTCTCCTGGATGTGGTAATTGATTTACAGTCCTCTCCAGTGCTGTTTTGGTGGTTGCATATCATTTAAATCTTCAATGTCATTAAATGTCTTATACTCCCCATCTATTATCAAAGATAATTTTGCTGGATATATTAATCTTGGCTGGAGATTTTTTATTTTATTTTATTTTATTTTTTTTAGGATTTGAATCACCTGTGTCCATTCCTTTCTTGCTTTCAATGTTGATATGGAGAAGTCTGCAGTAATTTTAATGTTGTTGTTGTTGTTAGGTGCCGTCGAGTCGGTATCCAACTCATAGCGACCCTCTGTACCACAGGGGAAACATTATTGTCAGTGCTTCTCTGCTGTTCATAGGGTTTTCAATGGCAGATTGATTTTTGGGAGGGGGTTGCCAGGTCCTTCTCCCAAGCCTACAGCTTCTGGTGTTCCCAAGTGGTCTCCCATCCAGGTACTAACCAGGCCCAACCCTGCTTAGCTTCCGAGATCTGACAGGATCGGATGTCACAGGGCTACCACTGCAGGCAATTTTAATAGGTTTTGCTTTATAAATAATAAGGGGTTTCTGTCTTGCTGCTTGCAGGATAGCTTCCCTGGTCTCTAATGACAGCATGTGAGCGATGACATATCTCAAGGGTGATCTACTTAAGTCAGCCTTCAAAGGAGTCCTGAATGCCTCAGTGGTGTATATATCCATTTCCTGTGCTATCTTTGGGAAGTTTTCCTTGATGGTACCATTTACTAGATTTTGAAGGCCTCCAGTGGATCTTTCTTCTCTTTCAGGGATGCCCTGAATTCTTAAATTTCATTTTTTCATTCTATCTGTGTTCTCCTGGAAATCTTTTTTTAATACCTTATCATTGATTCCATTTCTGACTGCTTGTGTTTAAGTTCATTTATGGCATCCCTGGAATCGGAAATCCTCAGCTCAGATTCATCCAGTATCCATGAAAAGGATTCTTTAGCCAAGTTCAATTCAGTTGACTTGGATTGAGTTTCAAGGAGAGTTGCTTGGTTGTTCCTTATCATTTCTAACTGGGATGATAGAACAGATCCAAGTGAGATACCTTCCTTTCAAGGATTTCCAGGGTGCTTGTAGTATTCATTTTAATTTCTTTTAGCATGTTTATAACCATGACTCTGAATTCTGAATCAGATATCTCTAAGAATTGAGAGTCCTTGGAGTTATTTGTTGGGGGGCTTTGATCTATGGGGCCTTCAGATCCATCCTGCTCCTTTGTGTTTCCTGAAAGCTTACTTCGTTTGCCCATAATATGGTCTGGGAAGTAGAATTCATCTCTCCTGATTGTGTAGAACGTCTCCCTGTGTTATTCCTTTGAGATTATGTGGTGCTGAATCTCTGGTGCTTATATGAGCTTATAAACTGGATATATTCTCAGCTTTTTGGTCTGTGTGGTTGTCTCTATAGTCCACCAGCCCAACTCCAAGGGGGCTAGGGGCTAGGGAGGCAATAGAGTTTGTTTCTCTTCTGTGGGGTGAGAAAAGGGAGGATCTGGTGATAGAAGAGGGGGAAAGAGGAGGTAGAGGACAGAGGGTAATAGAAATTACTATCAAAATTAAAATTAAGTTTGAGACTTAAGGGTAAAATAATTAAAACAAAGACACATATATAGCTTAAGAAAAAGATAAGGAGAATAGAAAAAGGTAAGAGAGTAATAGGAGAAAGGAAGAGAAATAGAAATGAAGAAAAAAAAAAACAACAAAACTCATGCATACACGCTCCCATACACATTTAGAAACACTTGTAGTCAGGTGCAGTGGTGCACTCCTGCAATCCCAGCGGGTTGGGGGACAGAGGCAGGAGCATTGCAAGCCCAAGATTAGAGGCAGTCTGTGCAACCCAGTGAGACCCTGTCTCAAAAAGCAAAAAGTATGGCTTGAGGGCACAGCGCAGTGGTCCAGCACCTACAAAGCAAGCAGGCGCAAGACCCTGGGTTCAAACCTCTGTACAACAAAGAAACAAACACAAAAAACCTCATGCATACATGCTCCCACACACATATAAAAACACTCATAGTCAGGTGCGGTGGTGTATGCCTATAATCCCAGTGGTTTGGGGGGGCGGAGGCAGGAGTATCGCAAGCCCAAGATCAGAGGCAGTCTGCGCAACCCAGCGAGACACTGTCTCAAAAAATAAAGAATATTGTCTGGGGGTGCAGCACAGTGGCCCAGCACCTACAAAGCAAGCAGGCACAAGACCCTGGGTTCAAACCTCTGTACAAAACAAAAACAAACAAACAAAAAGTAAAAGCAGAAACTCATGCATACACGCTCCCACACACATATAAAAACACTTGTAGTCAGGTGCGGTGGTGCATGCCTGGAATCCTTGGGGGGTGGAGACAGGAGAATTGCAAGCCCAAGATCAGAGGCAGTCTGCACAACCCAATGAGATCCTGTCTCAAAAAGTAAAAAATATGGGCTGGGGATGCAGCAGCAGTCCAGCACCTACAAACCAAGCAGGCGCAAGACCCTGGGTTCAAAGCCCCATACAGAAAAAAAATGCCCTTGTATGTTCTTGCAGGTGGAATCTGAACTGTGGACACCCAGTTCCTCCAAGTGAAGTCAATACTGCAGGAAACAGTGCTCCCTACAGAACTCAGGGTGGCAGTGTTTTCACACAATCCACAGAAGCAGTCTGGCTTAGTGTTGGGTAGATAATGGCGGACCTCCCCACAATGTCCTGAGTTTAAGTGGGACACTGAGTGCCCAAAGAGACTGTTCCATGAAATATCCTGTGTCTATTGTATTGTTCAAGAGGCAGTATAACCTGTGGGGTCCTCCCTGGAGTTCTCCCTGTCCCACATAGTTCAGGTGCCAATTCCCCAAATCAAAGATTTCTACCCCAAAACCTATAGCCTGGAGGGATATGGCTGCTATCATGTATTTTTTTTTATTGCAGGGCTTTCCACCCACTTGGGAGGACTGTATCCTCTTGTGGGTGGGATGATATCCAACCACCCCAGAGGGAATCTGTAGCAGGTCTGTCCGTGCATGGCGATCGAGCTTGAAACTGCTCTTATTATGACTAATTGTGCCACTAGGCTCTGCTAAAAAGGAGCATTCGGTCCACATGGGGCTCAGCCGCCTCCACAGACCCCAGTCTTCTCCACAGTGCAGCGGGATAACTTAGGATCACCTCTGGTGTGTCTGGGATTCGGGTGTATGTGTGCCCGTAGAGATTGTGTCTGCACAACTGTCCCGCCACAACAGGAGGGAGGGAGCCGTGTCTCAGCTCTGGACACGTACCGGTGGCACTGGTTTCCCAGTTCCCTCCGTGATCACTCCCTATACCCTTGTGTATCCAGTCTTATTGATCTGATCCCTATTTTCTTGCATGAGGGTCCTACAACAACCCAGCATCTCAGGCGGCGGGATGTGCGCCACTACAGATGGCAATTCCATGTGCCACCTCAAACTGACTCACCCGAAACTTGTAGTTTGTGTCCCGTGGGAGGGGTGACAGTGTAATGCCAAGGTTGCACTCCATGTTGGGTCAGGCCCCCATGGGTGTGTGCACGAAGTCCCCTCTGAGTCTCGGGTAGGCCGTCTGCATGATGGTGAAATGGCAGAATGGCAGCCCAGCTACTGACCTCTGTGTAGCTCCTCCAAAGCCAACTCCTTGATTTCAATGTTCATCCAGTTTCATCCTTTATTTCCCAATCTAAACTATCACTGTTTCTATCTATTCAATGAGAGTTCCAAACCCCTAATCGAGGCTTTCCTTTACTCCGGGACAGAAGGTGTGTGTTATCTGTCCGCCATCTTGCCCCCCAAGTTCCCTTTTTCTTTTTGATGAGATTGGCCAGGGGAGTGTCTACGTTTATTAATCTTTTCAAAGAACCAGCTCTTAGTCTCATTAATTACTTAATTATCTTTTAAATTCTAAGTGAGATACTTCTGCCTTTATCTTCATAATTTCTTTCTGAGTGCTCTTTTTAGGATCTATTGTTGGCTTTCTAGTGTCTTGAGGTGTGTCATTCGGTAATTTATTTGGTTCTTCTCTAATTTATTGATGAAGGCACTTAATGCTATAAACTTCCCTTAGAACTGCCTTTGCTGTACCCTTTTTGTTTTGGTAAGATGTGTTATCTTCATCATTTGATTGCAGAAACTTTTAAATTTCCATTTTGATTTCTTCAACAACCTATTGATCATTCAGCAGTGTATTATGTAGTCTCTATGAGTTTGTAAAATTTCTGGAATTATTCTTGATTTTGAGTTCCAATTTTATTCCATTGTGGTCTGATAAGGTACAGGGGATAATTTCTACTTTTTTGTAGTTATTGAGGGAATTCTCCTATGGGCTATCTTGGAAAACATTTCATGTCTAGCTGAGAAGAATGTGTATTCCTCATCATATGGGTGGAATATTCCTCATGTATTTGTGAGATCCAATTGGTTTAAGGTGCAGATTAGGCTCATCATTTCTCCATTGATATTCTGTTTTGTTGATCTTTTGCTTGGCAAAAGTGGGGTATTGAAGTTTCCCATAATTATTGTGTCTAGTCCAATAAAGATCTTTATGTCTCATAAAGTTTGTCTTACTCTCCAGTATTTGGAGAGTATATATTTAGTAGTGTTATTGGCTCCCAGTTGATTGTTTCTTTTAGTAATATGTAGAGTCTTTCTTTATCTCTTCTAACCAGTTTTGGATTGAAAATTAATCTATCTGATATTAGTATTGCAACCCTACTATTTTTTTTTTCCTCCTGGTTTGGTATATTGTTTTCTGTTGGGGGTTTTTAAAATTATATTTCCCAGCTAGGGTCCCTCATAACAGCTTGAGGGCTAACCCCTAGTTTACCCCAGGGCTCATCTCACTCACTCAAAACAGCCCCTCCCATCGAGTAAGCAAAGATGGCCCCCGGCCAGCCTGACCAGCCCTAACCACCTTAATTTTGATTGGCTCCCCTCACCACTGGCAGGTAATAACTGTCTCCGCCT
>VMDO01033098.1:0-18311 GCA_007922755.1 Pedetes capensis
TGGAAGCAAAAATGGCCAAACTGCATCTTACATATTTCGGACATGTAGTCAGGAGAGAACAATCCCTGGAGAAGGACATCATGTTTGGAAGAGTGGCAGGTCAATGGAAAAGAGGAAAACCCTCCACCAGATGGATTGACACAGTGTCTGCAACAATGGGCTTAAACATAAATAAGATGGTTTGCCTGGCACAGAATCGCCAAGTGTTTCGATCTGCTGTACATAAGGTCGCTATGAGTCAGACTCGACTCGACGGCACCTAACAACAACAACAGCAACAGTATCACAACTTACTTATATACAAAATGTATTCTGAGTTTCAATGACCAGGCATAATAGCTCTCTGCTTCAGTAACAGTAATAAGAAACACTGATGATTTTGCCTAAATTCCACAAAAGACAAATGTGACTAGGGAACATATTCTAGGGAGGTTGTCCAGGATGAAAAAAGACATTTGACATCTTCTACAGACTCAATGTTTCTGTCCCCTACAAATCCATAAGTTGGATCCTAATTCCAATGAGATGAATTTAGGAAAGAGGAATTTTTGTTGCTGTTGTTGTTAGGTGCTATGGAGTAAGTCTGATTCATAGTGACCATACAGACAACAGAAAGAAACAGGCACTGTATCTCAAAGTGATTCTCTGATATCCACAAGGTTTTCAATGGTTGATTATTTCTCCCATTTTTGATGCTGAAAATCAAACCCAGGGCCTCAGTGCATGTGGAACGACACTCTACCAACTGAGCTAAACCCCAGCCCTAGAGGATCTTTTGGAGGTGATTAAGCCATGAGGATAGATTCTCATGAGGATTATGCCCATATTAAAAAATGCCCCAAAGAGCTCTTTTCCACTTCTTTCCTTATGAGGCCCAAAGAAAGGAGGCTGTCTATGTACTGGGAACCAGACCCTAAAGAGAAATCAAAAGTGCTGGTGCCTTAATCTTGGCCTTTCCCACTTCTGAAACTTTGAGAAATGAATGGTCTACTGTGCTTTTTTATGGCAGAAGGATGTGGCAAGCCACTCCCCAGGCAATCCCAAAACAATCAGCCATTGAAAACCCTATAAAGGTTGCTGTGATTGGGAAACGACTCCACAGTACCTAACAACAACAACAGCAACAACAACAACAACAACAACAACAGTGTTTTGTTATAATAGTTTGAGCTTTAAAACAATAAGTTGGATGTTGTGGCACATACCTGTAATTTCAGCAGTCAAGAGACTGAGGCATGGGCATTTCAAGTTTGAGGCCAGCTTGAGTTATAAGTGAGACAGTGTCTAAAACAAAACAATGAAAACAAAACAAAAAAGCAAAAAGATGAAAATGGTAAGTCAGAATCCATGGCTTGAACTTTTGGAACGAAGCTGAGTGGGAGCTTCTCAATGAGCAAGTGCTCTTATACAATGCAAATAAAAGATCAATTCCTTCATTGTTGTTGTTAGGTGCCCTGGAGTCAGGGTCCAACTCATAGCGTCCCTACGTACAATAGGAAAAACACTATTGTTAGTACTTCTCTGCTATTCATAGGGTTTCCAATGGCTGATTGATTTTTAGGAATGGGTTGGCAGGTCCTTCTCCCAAGCCTACAGCACCTAGTGTTCCCAGGTAGTCTCCCATCCAATCACTAACCTGCTCAGGTCCAACCCTGCTCAGGTTCTGAGATCTAATGGAATAGGATTAGCCACAATGGTATGGCTGCAGGCTCAGTTCCTTTGGTTAGTAGTACAACATATAAGGCTATTAGTTTTTGAGAGCAAGTGTATTCATTCTCTGTTCAGGTTGAAATAATGAAGGGCTTATATGAAAGTCTTTAATTCTCCACTAGTGGGAACACTGGCAGTAATAAAAAGGGCAGAACCAACAGTATGAAGGTCAGGTTGAATAAGTAAAAACAGGAGTGAAAAATAAAAATTCATGAGCATTAAGGGCACTGTTGAACATAATCAGTAGAGGAACAAGGCCATAGATATTGTAATATATGAGGAAAGAAAAGGTCAAAACTAAAGAAGTTTTAACAATGTATATACAATTAACTGAACAACCACTGTTGTTCTTGTTAGGTGCCATTGAATCTGTCTGACTCATAACAATGCTCATAGGGTTTTCAATGGCTGATTTTTTTTCCAAATTGCATCAGGAGTGGGCTGCCATATCCTTTTCTCATTTTTGCAGTGCTGGGGATTGAATCCAAGGCCTCAGAGAGCACATAGAGCAGCACTATGTAACTGAACTAAACCCCAGTGAACAACCTGTGTAACCCTCCTGAAATAAGAGGACACAATGATCTTGGAAACTGGGCTGAAATTAAGTGTACAATTTCATACTTATGTCCATTTTTTCTTTGTTACATACCTATGTCTTAGTCTGCCATTGTTCTGCTCACTGATATTAGAAACAAAGGTCAAAATGTGAGCCTCAAGGAAGAACTGTACCCTTTCATATAAATAGATGGTCACACCTATAATACATTTTATAAAGATTCTTTGCCATCCGATTGACTTTCTTTAATGGATTGAATTAAATTTCAGAAAATAATTTAAATTCCTAGCTCACGAATTAGGAACAGTAATTTGTCTTATCACCCCTATATGATATTTTGTGACTTAATAAGAAGAGTATTTGATCTTCAGGTGAAAAAATCTGACTGCTTAAGAAAAGCTACTACATAAATAGAAATTAATATTTTATTGGCAATACTTACATTTTAAGTGTGCTTGAAAGGTACAGTTGTTTCTATCCCAGTTTAGCAATGCCTTTTGTAAACCATCTGCCAGTAGAAGAAAAACCATACGCACACACCTTCCTCCTTTCACTGACCTTTATTCTTTGTAAAGGCCTCTTCTGAAAACCCCTTTAGTACTCCAGGGTCACCACTTATTACGGTAAATACAGACAAAAAGGTCCTGTCATCCTATAAAACCTTTCAGTTTCTGAAAGCTAAAATTTAATTCCCTGTGCAAATTCAAATATAACTCAAGATAGAGCAGCTTCTCTATGTAGTTGATAGGATTATGACAAAAGGGTAGAAGAATTGATTTTCAACTGAAGTGAGAAATTAAGTTAACCTTAACCTTCACTCAGATATACATGCTGGTGTACCAGAAAAGACCATGTAGCTTCTTTCTAGTTATCAGAAAATTCAACTGACCAACATCCATTGTTAAGATACTGTGAAAATAGAGGAAGAAAGGATGTGTAGTTGAATGAACTGTGATTCTATAACAGATTCAAGAATTGATTTGCTATACTAAAGAGATTTTTAAGTAAGCATATCTATAATGTCAGTATTAATTCTATTCATTATTTATAAACCATATTTAAAAAGGTAATATTAAAAATTATACTATTTGAAATGTGAACATCAATTCTCATTTTTATAACATACCTGGAGTTCCAAGTGACTGTCCAACTGCAGAACTGCAGAGAATAATTTTACGGCATGGCTAGTCTCCCAAGAGCAGAGGAGGCCTCTAAGGATACAATCCCTTCTGTCTCCCCTCTCCCGCTTCCCACAGAGCAGAGATGGAGAGGAGTGGTTAAAAATGTAGCCCTGGTTTCTGAAAGAATAAACAACCTACAGCAAAAGAAGTGCTCCTTATTCTGTAAGGGGATCATTCTTATTCTTGCAGCAATTTTACTTTAAAAAACTGTCAAGATTTTCTATGACCCTATGATGATTAGAATTTGTGGTTTGAGAAAGAGATAGTTGTACTGACCAAGAGAACAGAATTGAGCCTAGAGAGAAATAAACACATGAATACATGATAGATTGCTCTGCAGCTGAGTAGTGAAAGGGGAACTATTCATTACCCTAGTCTGGGACAAGTGATTACACATGTGTTAAACACTATCTCAACTAACACCTCAGCAAATCATAACACATTGAGGGGTTAAAGTCTTAATTAAGAAAAGCAAGTTATTGTCACAATTACAAGAGAAAAATATCAGTTGACATTTCTTAAAACACAAAAAGTACACTAACCATAACAGATTATAAATGTGACTATGTTAAAGAATTATTGTCATCATGAGAATCCATAAAGAAATATAAAGGACAGTTATAAATTGCAAGGGAATATTGGTCACATGAGATGTTTTCTGGTACTTCTTTAACTTTCAAGATATTTAAATTTTTTCATTTATTTATGCTATTAAACTAAGACACAATCATATATTTTTTCAAACATTAGACATCTATATCCAACAATTCTTATTTATGTCTGCCACATGGTGCATAATAAAGTATACAGAAAAGTATGCACAATGTATTTCTGAAAGTTTAAAATTTAAAAGCTGTGCTTTATAATATTTATTAATAATTTTTATAAATCTTGGGATATGCAGGATGCTATGACCCTTCTCAAGTACTTGCTGAAGGGGGAAATTACCTTGTCACTGCTGCAGCTGTTCCTTGTTTAGTAGCCCAGAAAACTCTGCTGTCTGTTGGATTTGACTTTGGAATTTGGAGAGGGCTCAGCTGCCCATATAGCGGAGAGAATCAACCTAGACTGACCTCATTTTAGGCTAATGCTTTTGTGAACTTGACATATTCACACACTGTGATATTCATTAAATGACCTGCCTGTATAAGGCTGGGTCAATATTGTATCTAACAACAAAGTCATGAGAACTACATCTGTTTATATGGATTATAAGTTATAAGCATGATCATTGCTCATACAATAGAAACTTGGTGTGATTTTATTTTTGAAACCATTTACAAGTTTCATAAATTAATAATATTGTCATTCTATAATTATTTATGTATTCCAACTTACACTTAGTGATTAATGTTAATCTTGCTAATAGAGCATTTTTGTACTTCAAATCTTTGGACCCTCATTTTCTTATCTCCTATCAAATACTTATAATGTGACACTGAGTACAGAATGGAAATAACATAAATTGATCAACATAAATGAAATTCTTATTTAGCAATCTGAACAAATTTATAGAAAGATAAATAGATATTGACATTATATTGATACTTTATTCAATTGGTTTATATTGCTTTCTCATTTTGACAAATAATTGCCTCTGAGGTCTGTAATTTTTTTCAAAAGTTGCATCATATGAAAATGTCACACAACTATAATCCCAGCTCTCAGGAGACTAAAGCAAGGGTAATGTAAGTTCAAGGCCAGGGGGAAAAAAAAAGAAAAGAAAAAGAAAGAAAGAAAGAAAGAAAATTGTCAGTATAAGGGAGAGGAAATAAACATGGATAAATAAATACCATTAAATGATAAATAAATTTATGATAATTATTACATGAATTATAATGATACTTGCCACCCTGGAGTTTTTCAAGGGTATTCACATTCATCTTTTGATTATCAGAAGAGATTAACTTCAAAGATACAGCCCTAGAGCTTTCTCATTAAAAAATGCTTCACCCTTTTTCCTACTTCCAGTGCTGTGCATGTTTATCCTGCCTAAACAATCTCATCCCCACCTAACGCTATGTCGTACTCCTTTCTCACATGATTCTTTATCTTGTTCTTGTGATTTTATCCTCAATGTCCTATGTTACTCAAGCTTGATTCCTTCCTTTCGGAGTCTTTCAATTCTGTGCTTTCAGAGTGAAATGTAGGAAATAACAACTCATAAATAAAACCCTTGAGAATATAAATTCTGAAATGTCACAAAATACATTCATTCTCCATCTTCCATGAAATAATGTGTTAAAATCATCTATTTATATCGTATGTTTCTCTCAGGTAGAAAATCTCACACAGGCTGTTTGTACAATCATATAGCCACAAAGCAACATTTGGAGTTTAAACAATTTTGTCTGGGCTAATTTAGATATTTTACTTGAAAGTAAATGATACTCCAAATGTAATCAAGGATGTGGCAGCATAGTAATTTAAATTTCTATAAATCAACAATTACTTTTATTAGGGATATTTAATATTGGTTATTCTTGAAATTACTTTGAAAATTTAATTATCATGATATGTGAATAAAACCAAAAGAAAGTTAATAGATTTAAAACACTTATTAAAGAATAATTTGCTTGGTTTTGTAGATTCTATTTGCTTTCATTTGTCCCTGCATAAAACAAGGACCTCATTAAAAATCAAAAGAAAAATGATGATACTTTGATGAGATATTAATCAAGAGTTACCACAGAAATGTGCTAGTTTATAACCCAATATAATAAAATGTAGAGATACTATAAAACAATTACTGTTCACTTATAAAAGGCTAATAAGAACCTTATCTGGTAATTTGGGAAACATAAGAATCTATGGATGCCAAACCTAGTTATTAACATAGTACATGCCAGACATTATTCAGAATCTTTACAGACAGTAACTCAGAGTTATCCTGTGGTAGATGAAAATATCTTTTGTCAGATGAGGAAACTAAGGCACAGGAACTTTAAAAATCTTACCTAAAAGATGTACAGCTAGAGTAACAATGCTATATTCAGACTCAGAGAATTCGTCCTCATTGTCTATACTTAATATTTGATGTAAAGTTGAAAGAAATTTTCTTGGTTTAATATTTATCTAGATTATTTCCTTGGCACAAAATTTCTACTAGTGTTGATGTTAACCAATCAATAGTTTAGGCAGATGACAAGAAAACAATTTCAATTTTCCTATAAACTAGATTTATCAAAAAGGTCACATATAACACATTCTATTGTTTTCATATATGTACACACGTGAAACACTCTAATTACTACTAATTGCCCACAAATTAAATTACATCTTTCTATTTCTTCTATGTGCCTATATTATCGAGCATAACAGGTTTCATTTTCTTTCCTACCAAAGAATTCTAGATTTCACTAACATATCCATGGTTTTTGACTAATGTTAGATTTTCTTGCCTATCACAGTTTTTGAGATTTCTGATAATCCTGAGAGTCAGTGATTGTGATAAATTCTTATTCTACACTATGTAAAGTTGCAAATATTAAAAAAATTGCTGTGCAGTTCTATACAAGGATTGTAACAGACATAATAGTAAGAAAAGAAAAATTAGATTTCATTAGATGAAACTTATGGAATGTGCTATAGACTAGTGAATGGACAGGTGATTTAGACATAATATGTCTGTAGCATTGTTCCAGCCATCCTATTTTTAAAAATGATATGCAAGGAAGTAATAAAAGCAATACAGTATTTTTTTTTTTTACTACTAGAGGGCTGAACTCAGGATCTTGCACATATCTTGCAAGCACTCTACTACTGAGCTGCAAACTCACTCCCTTTTTTAGATTTTTTATCTTAATAAAGGGTCTTGCTAAATTATATGGGATGCCTTAGGCCTTGAACTTGTGATCCTCTTTCCTCAGCCTCCTGAGTTGTTGGGATTATAAGCATGGATCAGTATGCTCAGCTGAAACTCACTAATTTTGGTAATGATCTTCTAGCCCATATTAACTTAACAAATAAATTCATTGGAGGGAATAAAATTCAACCACGTAAAAGTGCTAAAGCAAAGTCTCTCAATTCTTTATGCAAAACTTTCTCTTTACCTTAGAAAACATTCTAGAAGAATTATAACTTGACTTCCAGTCTCTGATTTTAAGTGAGATCTCATATATTTGGGTTAAATTGACTGTTTGGGAAGATGTGCTAGGTTATCTTAAGGATTGGCATATACTTGACACATCACATTGCTCACTCCACATCACCTGGATTTGTATTGATAAATTCTGTTACAACTCCTTACCACTGAGAGTTCCATGTTATTTTGTTTTTTTTTAACAGTCCTATGCTTACTGTTTTGTACCCTGTAATGGTGTGTTGAACCCAGGGCTTCAAACATGCTAGGAAAGTGCTCTACCACCAACCTGCATCCCCAGGACCTTTTTTTTTTTTTTTAATCTTGAAATAGGGTATCATTAAGTCATAGTGCTGCCTCTGGCCTTAAACTTGAGATCCTTTGTCTCAGCTTCCCAAGCCATTGAGATTATGGCATGGAGCCCAGTAGCCAGTTTCTATGCATACTTTTATCTTGTAACTTTAACAGTACAGTACACTTGCTGTCTGGAATTGATATTTAAATTGACTTAAACTACAAATTATTGAATCAATTGAAGGAAGTATCATATTTTATTTCCTAGTTCTCAAGCAAAAACACTTATTCAAGAATATTAACATTTGCCAGGGCCTAATTCAAGCATTCAAGATACAGTATTGAACGTAGCAGACCAACAAAATGTGTTCTTTCTTTCTTTCTTTTTCTTCTTTCTCTTTTTCTCTTATTTATTTATTTTTAATTTTACTTATTTATTTATTCATTTACTCATTTATTTGCATTCCGGGAGTTGAACCCATGACCTTGTGCAAGCTGGGCAAGTGCTCTACCATTAAGCTGCACCTCCAACCCCTTTTTATTGTTTTTATTTTGAGACAGGATCTTAACAAGTTACACAGTCTGTCTCTGGCCTTGAACTGGTGATGCTGCTGCCTACAAGTGGAGGCTACAACACCCTGCAAGTCTTATGAAGCTTGTACCACAGGAAAGTGAGAAAACTGTGCATTTGTGTGTGTGTGTGTGTGAAACATGGATTATAAATTATTTTAGATGGTGGTAAGTGCTCCAAAAAAAATAAAGCTGCTAAAGGGAATAGGAAATAGGCTGAGATAGTGGTCTGGAAAGAGCTAATCGAGTCTGTGCTTTTAAAGAAGGAACTGAAATATTTGGTGCATTAGGAAGCCAAATGGCAAAAAATATAAACAAACACCAAAAATGAAGTGCTGAGAGATGCCTAATCTGTGTTTCTGGGAAGGCAAACAGCCAATGTGACTTGAGCAGACCGAGGTAGAGGGAGATCCCAGGAGATGAGTTCAGAAACAGCAAGACAATCAACAGCCCTATGGGCCACTAGAAGGACTGTGGTTTTCTCTGAGTGAAGTGAAAACCACTGGAGGCCTTAAACCATGGAATGGCATTTTATGACCTGCATGTCATCAGAAAAATGGGTTACACTACTGAAAATAACATGAAATAGTCATGGGTAGAAAAAGGAGAATAGTTATGAGCTAGGGTAATGCTCCAGGATAGATTAATTTCTTTTACCTTGATGTTTTCATCATTCACATGGCATTTGTAGCAGGCCATTAGAAATTTAGCAAATCAATACCACTTGATAAGATGAAAAGGTCATTGAAAATATTCTCTCAAATATGTACCTATTTTCATAATGGAATTGTTCTTAGTTTTAATTGTTCTCTCTTAAGATATTATACAACAATAAAGATTAAAACTAAATGTTTGTTTAGTATTAAAATCATCAACTCTTTTCTAGCTTTGTACTTTTGAGTAGTTAGAAGTTTTTGACCTGCAATTTTAATCTTTTCCTTAAGATTTGCAATATGTTTGTTAAGAAGATTTGCAATATATCTTTAAGTACATTATCAAATGGGATAATGAGATAATTTGAAAACATAATCACTTTCAAAACACACAAAACACAATCTTTGCTTTTCCACTCCAGTGAATCCCACTAACTGGTGGACAATCTGTTCATTAAGGTCATCATCCTGATTTATATTGACTGTGAGAGGTGGTGCAGGAGTTCTCGTGGCTGGTTAATATAGCTGAAATTAACAGATTGACTCTGCCATGCCCTGTTCATTTTCCATGAAGGGATTCAGTTAAAAGGTGCATAGCTTATGATTCTTCATTTTACAGGGATGAAAAGTAGATCATCACCTAAATTTGATGCAATTTATCCTCACTTTAACTCACTGGGAATAATTAGTTCATTTTCTTCTTCATAATAGCTGCAAGTCTATAACCATTTAGACTATTTCAATAAAAATAATCCAAAAATATCCATGGCAATTATGCACATATTGTAAGCACCAGGGGTATAGAAAGGTCACTCATATGCATTTACAGTACTAAGAGGAGAGGTTCTCTGCCAACACCAAATCATTTTGGATAATTTCCATTCTTCATTCCTTTCATATCACTGAACCCGTAAAATATGCTTGGTATAGCAATCTTAACATTAAAAAAATCCACACTCAAATTAGGAGTTGATGCATTTTAACTGTCTCATGGTATCTATTAAGTTAAGCAGAAAGTTATGGTTAAGGGTCAGTGGCTAAGTGCTTAAAGCTCCAGTGTAACGAAGGAGATGAGTTTATTCACACAGTGAGGTCCTAAGGGCTGTTTGCCAAAAACTCTTCTTTTGACAAAGATAGAATTGTACTTCCTGTCCTCCTTTTAAGTAAAACGTGACCATCTCATTTGCTTTGGAAAAAGAAAGGAAAGAAAAAGTAAAGTGGTCTGAGTTTTTCTGAGTAGCTTCAGAAACTTTATATGCTTCACCACCTCCATTTTCTCTAATCCAGAATGGTAGAAGTGTGGAAGCTCCTGGTGGATTCTCAGGAGCCTGGATCCCCGAGTAGCTAAAATAAACATTTAATTCTTTTAATCCATCATTTTAGACAGTCTAATATGAGCAATGCCTGCAGCCATCCCACTGTGGCATCTGAACCCATCAGATCTTCGTAGCTAAGCAGGGCCCTGCCTGGTTAGTCCTTGGATGGGTGACCACCTGGGTACACCACGTGCTGTAGGCTTGGGAGAAGGGTCCAGACACCCACTCCCCAGAAATAATCAGCCATTGAAAGCCTTACAAATTGATCCAGCTGTGGTGGCGCATGCCTGTAATCTCAGTGACTTGGGAGGCACAGGCAGGAGGATTGCAATTCAAGACCAGAGGCAGTCTGCATAATTTAGCAAGACTCTGTCTCAAAAAGTAAAACAAAAACAAAAACAACAAAAAAAGGGCTGGGGTGCAGCTCAGTGGTCCAGCACTTGCAAAGCATGCAAGTGTGGGGCCCTAGGTTCAACCCCCAGTATCTCACAAAAAGAAAGGAAGGAAGGAAGGAAGGAAGAAAGAAAGAAAGAAAGAAAGAAAGAAGGAAAGAAGAAAGGAAGGAAGGAAGAAAGAAAAGGAGAGGAGAGGAGGAAAAGAAAACCCTATGAATAGCAGAGAAGCACTAACAATAGTGTTTTGCCTATTGTACATAGGGTATGTAGGGTCTGTTGGACACCAACTCGATGGCACCTAACAAAAACAACAACATTATGAGCAATAAATACTTGTGCATTGGTTTAAGCCACAGAAATGTTAGAGTGGTTAATAGTGTAACTTGTTTAGGTACAGCCAAGAACCTTATCATCTAATGAAGGAAATCAGTGATAACAGGGCTAGAAGAAATTGTTATATTGAGGTGTGAAAATGTGTTAATTTACTCAAAAGGAAGATTGATGTTAAAAGAATTTCCAGATAATCATGGGTTTTATCTCTTGGAAGTTTTTACTACTTCTATTTACATATCTCTTTCCAATCATATTTCTACAGAGTATATTTGGTTAATAAAGGTTTGGAAGTAGATTATAGTGTTCATTAAAAGTTATGGGTAAAAGTAGAGTTGTACTTGAAATGTGGTAAGTAATAGGGTTTAGTCTTGAGAAACAAGTTATACGTTTTAGTCAAAGTACATCATTAGTTTTCAGAAAGCATTTCTTATTAATAGCAGCAGTAGAACTACTACTGTTATTATTCCAACTATTCAAAACAAACATTTTTTCCAACGCTGACCTAAACACTTTAGATGTGTTAAATATTCAATCCTCAAAAACGGTGTGCTATCAGGAGGGTAGTGGCATTAGCCCAGTTTAACAAAATAAGAAACTGAGGCTTATCCCATTTAAACGCTGGCTGAGTTTTAGCTCAATTGGCAGAGGGTTTGTTCTGCACACTCTCAGTCCCTGGGTTCAATGCCCAGCACCACAAAAATGAGAGAAGGACCTGGCAAGCCACTCCCGAAACAGTCAACCATTGAAAACCCTGTGGATAGCAGAGAAGCACTGTCATATATAGTGCCTCTTTCTTTCTATTGTACATAGGGGCACTATGATTCAGACTTAACTCTATGGCACCTAGCAACAACACAGAGGTTAAATAGTTTACCCAAGAGTATAACAGCAGTGACTGATAGATATGACAATTTAACATAGGCATTCTGGCTCCTAAGTCTGTGCCTTTAAAAAGCTGCAATCTGCTATTGTTCAATGATTAACAGCTAATTTATTTCAATGTCTTAAAAATAAAACTTTGATCTTGTATGAATTCCAAGGTTTTGCCAGAAGATGAAGCCAGATAGAGGAAAGTGACCCACTGAACATGATTAATCATTTATTTAGTCCCTGCATAAATTTCCCTTTTCAAACAGAAACCTGTTTGAAAGAAGATTAGACATAAGTTTTATATGAGTTCGTTTCAGCAGGGACCTAATGCTCTCCAGAGCAGAGGAAACGACAAGTCTCTGGATTCCACACCCCTAAGGAGTGAGAACAGTTAATTTAGATAACCAAAGTCTATAATTAGCTAATTAAAAGCAAGACTCTGAAACCTGCCAGGTTAAAGACAAGCTGTGATATTTTGGCATGCAAGTGAGAAGCAGCAGCAATTTTATATGGACATATGACCCAGAGAGACTGTTTGGTTCTAATCCTCATTTTACCTATGAAATGGCTTTCCATTCACTGGATGTGCGAATTTTAGCAAGTTACTTAACCTCTTAAGCCACCAAAACCTGATCTTCAAACTCCAGACAGTAGTGCTACCTCAGGATCAATGTGGAATTAAGTGAGATAATGGTGGCAAAGCACTTGGAACACTTCCAGGCATGTTACTAGCTGAGTGGATTTATAAGGACAGTGTTAAAATGGTGCTTGAGAATACAGCTGTGTTTCAATACTTATTCTAAGATATACTACCATTTTATACATGTAGGTCAAAGTTATGCAAGTTACTTGTCCTGTTACTTCTACTTTGGGGCTTGACTTGGTGGCACACACCTGTTATCCTAGTGACTCAGCAGGTGGAGTCAGGAAGATTGCAAGTTTGAGTTTAGAGGCAGCTTGTGTAACTTAATGAAACCTGGTCTCTGTTTAAAAAAAATGGTGGATTGTGGGTGCAGCTCAGTGGCAGAGTGTTTGCAAACTATGTGCAATGCCTTTGGTTCAGTCCCCAGTACCACAAAAAAACAAAAACAAAAACAAAAAAAACCCACAAAAATCAAACAAAAATTACTTCTATTTTGCCTATAATTTTACTTTCCTCTGAACAACTAAATGCACGTTAAAGAAATGTCAACTACCCTGCCTTTAGAACCAGAAAATACTATTGTTTGCTAATAATGTATTTAGGTTAACTTGTTTGATGTTGTTGTTAGGTGCCATCAAGTCAGTATCCGACTCATAGTGACCCTGCATACAATAGGTGAAACACTGTTGTCAGTGCTTCTTTGCTGTTCATAGGGTTTTCAATGGCGGATTGGTTTTTGGGAGTGGGTTGCCAGTCTGTCTCCCAAGCTTAGAGCACCTGGTGTTCCCAGGCAGTCTCCCATCCAAGTACTAATCAGGCCTGACCCTGCTTAGCTTCCCAGATCTGAAGGGATCAGATGCCACAGGGCTACAGCTGCAGGCTGTTTTATATTACTAACTATAAATTTTCTAGTTTTTATATCTCAAAAAATTAGTGTATCTCAGTTTCACTGGATAAGGATAATTGCACTCAAACAGTGCATATGTGCACTATATTTGGTGCATAACCCACTATATATGTATATATACATACATTTTAGTTAGTGTACATCTTATTGATTCTCATTATGATATTTCCATATATGCACATCCTTGTATATTGTTCCTGTTCTCCTTCCTCATTACTCTCTTGACTCCTTCTCTCCATATGATCCCCTTTCTCCCAATTGTCCCTCTTTTGCTTGCATGTCCTGTTTGTGTGTATACATATATGATCTATATGACATATAAAAATCCAGATTTGCCTTTGATAGCAAAACATGATATTTTTCTTCCTTTCCACCATTACCCTTTCTTATTACCCCCTCACCCCTCTCTTTAGTCCCTTTTCTCCCCCTGCATAGTCCTTCTATTTTCATGACCTATGTAATGAAATATGGAATATATATGTTTAAATCTATCATCCACATATAAGAAAAGCATGTGATGCTTGTCCTTCTAGATCTGGCTTGTTTCATTTAAAGTGAAGATCTCTCATTCCTTCCATTTTCTAACAAATGCCAATGGGTAGAAGTTTTTTAATGCCATATCTGTAGCTTTTTGAAATCTTGCCCCCATTTTTACTAAGCCTGATAATTTTTGAGTTCCTGAATCTTACCGATATGTTGGTTTATGGCATGTCATCATTTGACACATATATTTGTGACCACCTGCTTACAGCCCTTCCTATCCAATGCTCTTGAACTCCAACCTGCATTGGAACTTGCCCTGTGTTCTGTACAGCCTTATCTCACAATCCTTTCCTTTCCAGATCTCTCCCCACCCTTGCATGGTACTCCCTACATCCCACCCATTAGTCCGCAATGCCTCTCCTTCCTCACATGGTAATTTATCCTTGAAAACACCCTCAACTTAAGTAAATACAGTTTCTTCTTATTACAAAGGTAAAACTGAGCCTCTTAAATTGCCTTTCATTTATGTTAAAATATTCAAATCCAGTAAAAATGTGTGCAATTCCTCCTTAGTTAGCATTAGACATCCGAACTACACTGGCATTTTTTTATCTGTATTTACTATTGAATATTGTAGCTTGTTCTATCCTTTCATTAAGTCTCTTGGTAGCTTTTCCACATGGTAACCTATAGCTCTTCTTAATAAAGTATATGCACAATAAATAAATTACAATCAAATGTACAAGAAAACTTCATAATATTAAGTGCAAAACAGTCTCACAATATTAAATACAAAGTTTATTATTAATTTTATAACCTGATAAAACATAATTACACCAAAATAAAGAAGTATGTATAATTGTAAAATACAACCAACAAAATAAATGACTAATATAAAGAAATAAATCAAAAGCCAAAATTTTACATTTAGGTAAAACTGGTCACAAATTTGAATTATCTGCTGGGAGGTAGAGACGGGAAGATCGCACCAGAGGCAGTCTGCATAATTTAGTGAGACCCTGTCTCAAAAAAAAAAAAAAAAAAAAAAAAAAAAAAAAAAAAAATTGAATTATCTGGATAAATTTGGGAATCTGACATTTGGTAATTCAAGAAATTCCAAGGATCCAGTTCTCTTAATTCATTTGAGAAAACACATGTGGGAGAGCATGAGTATTTCTATGTATTTTGTGATTGTTAAAAAATACAGTAACTTTATGCATTACTCATTCATAAAGTGGTTCTTAAATTGTTTGAGGACCTCGAAAGAGTAAAATTTCTAAAAGACTAATACAAGCACCAATATTACTTCAGATATGTAGTAATGGGGTTAAATCTGTAGCCTATGCTTATCTCTCATACCCAGACTCACAGAAAATTGCCCAAAACATATCTTTTGCTGTCATGAGCTCAATATGCAGAACTGAAACTTGCCCAGTTACTTCCAATGTTCCTACCATCTTTCAACATTCCTATTAGTTTCCTAAAGGTAGGTTAAAGAAATAACACCTAGACTGACTCTATAATAATTAAGTCCTATAGCTTCCTACTTTTATTTTCTCTAGAATGAAGCATTTGAAGCCATGTGAATATGAAATGTGTTTTCCAAAAGTAACAATGTTGTATCAAAACCTAGAGCCCAAGTATTTTGTCCTGTTGTGCTGTCTCCTTCAAGAGCTGGGATTAATATGAAGAATATAAAACTATATATAGAAAAATAATTTTTGACATTCACCATTTTTAAAAAGTGTATTTTCCAATTATAACTGACACCTGCAAAACTTCTTTATTATTAAAATTATAAGTATATTAATACATGCTAATAAGTGCAAATAAGATGTGTATCCTATATAATAGAATAAGTATTGAAAAATTAGGAAGAGAAATACTTTGATAGATATTAATACTATGTTGGTATTTAATTTTCTCTTTTGAAGATCCTATATCATTTCCAAAAGGAGCACTTTCTCACTATTAATGAAATTCTATGTAACCCATCACTAGGAAAACATAATAAGCAATGATATCTATATTCTAAGCCAGGCGTGGTGGCACATGCCTTTAATCCCAGTGACTCGGGAGGCAAAGGCAGGAGGATTGCAAGTTCAAGACCAGAGGTAGTCTGTGTAATTTAGTGAGACCTTGTTTCAAAAAAGTAAAAAAAATGAGCTAAGAGTGGAACTCAGTGGTAGAACACTTGCAAAGCATGTAAGTGCCAGGCCATAGGTTCAACTCCCAGTACCATAAAAAAGTAATAATAATAATAATAATAATAATAAAACTACATTCCATGACACTGCAGATACAGTGTATTAGTGTATTTTTCCATGATGGGCACAGAATGCAACAAAGAAAAAAGCTTAAAAATGGCATGAACCACTGCAAATTCTGAACCTACCCACTGAATTATCAGTTATGAAAATGTATTCCATCCTATGGATTATAAAAACAAATTTAGCCTGTCCTTTCTGATTAGAAAGAAGTCAACATAGAAATTATCTCATCAATTTAATCTAATTCTGTGACTATATATTCATATGTTACCATAATTACCTGAAATGTATAAGAACATTAATATATTTAATATAGATTCAAATATAATCATAAATACATTGACTTTTTTATCATTGTATAATTGGGTCAGCAAAATTTTTCCTGATATTCTAAAATCATTTCTAAACTCTCCCAAGATTAAAATCATGACAAGCTTTAATGCCTCAAAATCAACCAGTAAATCTATTTTTGTTAATAAATGACTACTATGCACTTGATTTATGGCTATCCAAACTTAGAAATACTAATTTAATGATCATTGGTAAAACATTGCAAATTCAGAAAGTTCTATAAGTTAGTACACATTCATATATATTCTAATATAATCTAAATATCAGATGTTCATATTAAATCACCAAGAAGGTGAATAAATATTTATAAAATCTATTCAAACAAGAAAACTGCTAGCCTAAATTTAATTTATACAATTCCAAGAATCCCCTAAATGTTTAGTGAAAACACTTTATGTTGTTAAACACATAACTTCTAAAAGTTTGAGTGTTTTGTGATTGACTTTCTCCACTAAAAACATTTCTTTAAACTGCTGCAGACTTGGAAAAACAATATTTTTGACAATAATAAAAATAACAGCACTAAGACAGTAAAAGGATGCAAAGTCCATTGAGGTTGTTGTTGTTAGTTGCTGTTGAGTAGGGTCCAACTCATAGTGAGTCTATATGCAGAGAATCAAACACTGCCTACACTGTGCAATGTCCGGCACTATGTCAATGCTTCTCTGCTATTTATCAGGTTTTCAATGGCAGATTGTTTCAGGAGTGGGTTGCCAGGTCCTTCGGTTTTTGCAGTGCTGGGAATTGAACCCAGGGCCTCAGAGAGAACAGAGAAGCACTCTACCACATGAGCTAAATGCCACCCCAAGCAAAGTCCATAAGATACTTCATTTGGAATTGTTAGCTTTTTTAAAAAACTAAATTTTTTCAGTTTTCAAAAATTAAGAAATCCCAATTGTTTCACTTCCTTGAGCATATAGATTAAAAGACACAAAATTCATTAATTTAATTGGTGTCTTCATAATATACTATACCCTCAGGACAACAGAATAAAAAAACAATTCCTAAGATATCCTGGGTATATTAGATTAATTATTATGATTCTGTTACCCCAATATACTCCACAGTTGGGATTTGAGCAGGATATTTACAGTTTTATTTAATTGTTCTGGTTTGTTGTTGTGGAAAGGGTCTTATTTGCATAGTTTAATATGACAATGACAATATGCTAATGTGACTACCATGCAAAGAAAGTTTCATAATTTACCTGATTACAATACATCAAAAGATGGCATGCTTGGAATGTGTTTTTTATGTCTCTGAAGTTACTTAAAATAGATTAGGTTTAAAATGTAGCTGTTGTTATTGTCAGGTGCTGTTTAGAATGTAGTTGTTGTTGTTGTTAGGTGCTGTCGAGTCGAGTCCGACTCATAGCGACCCTATGTACAGCAGATCGAAACACTTGCCGATTCTGTGCCAGGCAAACCATCTTATTTATGTTTAAGCCCATTGTTGCAGACACTGTGTTAATCCATCTGGTGGAGGGTTTTCCTCTTTTCCATTGACCTGCCACTCTTCCAAACATGATGTCCTTCTCCAGGGATTGATCTCTCCTGACTACATGTCCGAAATATGTAAGACGCAGTTTGGCCATTTTTGCTTCCAAGGAGCACTCTGGTTGTACCTCTTCTAGGACAGATCTGTTGGTTCTTTTGGCAGTCCATGGTATATTCAATAGACGTCTCCAGCACCACAATT
>VMDO01033099.1:0-18316 GCA_007922755.1 Pedetes capensis
TATGTATGTATGTATGTATGTATGTATGTATCTATCTATCTATCTATCTATCTATATGAGTGAACATATCTAAGATTAGGTTTACCTCAGTTGGTAGAGTGCCAAGCTGTGCTCTCTGAGTCCTTGATTTCCCCAGCACCAGAAAAAAGGGAGAAATGGAGGGCAATGCACTCCTGGAAGAATCCTGAAACAGCCATTGAAAACACTATGAGAGTTGCTATGAGTTGGACTCAACTTGAGGGCATCTGATAACAACAAAAAATGCAAGAGAAGCCATTATGAGGGGGAGAGATCTAGTGGGATGCAGAGGGCAATGAGAAAATCAGGAGATGGTGGAGGATGATCAACATGTGATGGTAAAGAGGGAGAGAGCACATGCAAAATAGAGGATGCAACTCTGTGAAAATTCCATAATGAATCTCACTATGGTATATGCAATTTTTAAAAAGTCACACCATACCTTACATGTATGTAGCATTATCTCTACATATTAATCAAAACATTTTTTTTCTGAAATGTTTAAGGGAAAAGAAGTGTCAACAATCCTGAGTTGATAATGGCATGTTTATATGAAATGAATTATCACTGTGTACCTTATTAATATGTACAACCAAATTACTTAATAGAAAAGCCATTACTGTTTGGGAAGGTGGTTTTGTAGACAAAAACAGCATTGTGAGTTAAGTAAATAGCATACATTTCAATAATATTGAAGTTTTAATTTCAAGTTTGGAAATGTTGGATGATGAGGCTAAGAAGCCCAACTTATAATTTCTCATGTGTAGTTATGGAGCTTAAACTTTGTCTTGTGTATTGTGAAATCAATTTTTTTTGTAAATTAGGATAATGATATATTAAATTTCATGGTTTAGACAAGGTAGAGAAGATTTTCATAAGGTAGAAATAAGATAATATGGCAAATTAAGCTAATGCAATTGCAAAAGAAACGGGAACTGTAAAGTACCAACTGAAGAAATGATACTAGAGAAAGAAATGAAATATGACTGTAGCAGATATGAAGAGTTAACAATTGATGTGGAAGTAGGGAAGAGACATTAGTGGTGACATCTGTGATTCTAACTGAAATGATTGAATAAACTGCAATAGCAACTTATGATTTAGAGACAATGTTGAAGAAAGAAAATGTTTGGAAACAATGTTCAAGGGGTGGGTAGAGGGTGTTTAATGAAGTCACTTTTAGTGTTGTCAAATTTGAACTGCCAGTACATATTCTATGATATCTACTGCACAGTGGGAAGTAAGTGCCTGAAGCATGAGAGAAATTGAGGTGTCAATTTCCAGGTCATCAGCATAGAGAGAGCATAGAGAGAGCAGTTAATAATACAGGTAGGGATGTAGACTGAACAGAAACCTGGAAAACACTGGAAACCTGGAAAACTTAGACCCGGGAAATATAGAATGAAGAAATAGAAGAACAAGTCTAAATGTTAGGAGAAGAGAGAGAACATTTAATAACAAAAATAGATGCTATTATAAAGATGAGATGAGGAATAACCTAGTCAATATGGTAGTCTAAGCTAACTTTAGACTTCCCTCTGCTGCTCCAAATCCACAGGCATACTAGATAAAATATATTTTTTTAGAAAACACACTCTGAAGCTTGAAAGGAAGAAAACAAGTCTCCAGGGTACTAGAATTTAGAAGAAACTCAAATTAAAGATAGAAAGAAATTTGGGATAAGCACAAAGAGATTACTGAGTGTCTCCAAAGGAAAACCACGCATTGTTTAAACGTAGTGTTCTATGTTATCTGATTCTAACCTTTCATTGCCTTTGAGCTATTTTACAATTCTATAAATTGTAGAAAACTGATAGCAATGCAAAATAATTCTTGTCTAGAGACATGCTAGTATTTTCTTACAGTGGAGGTTAAATTGACTCCTCTCATGCCATGGAAAAAGCTAGTTTTATATCCTTATTAAATTCATGTCAATATCCTTTTATTCCACATAAATTTTTGCTTCTTTGATCCTTTAAGCCAGTTGTAATAACTTCTAGGTTTATTCATTAAATAATGAGGTAAATAAAGTATTTAATATGAGTTTATATCTGTGCAAGAGCCATAATTTTACTCTTAATATATATTCTTCACAAAAAGTGAGAGAGAATTCAATGTAAATAACCAGAATGTAATAGTACCATACACTCTTTAGGGGCTGAGGCATTACTCCATTTAAGGGGGTAAACTAGTCCTCAGACCCATGTATGATGTTGTTGTTAAGGGCTGTCTAGTCAGGTCTGATTCATAGTGACCATGTGTACAACAGAAAGAAACACTCTCCAACAATGTACCATGCCTGGCACTATTGTCAGTGCTTCTGTGCATTTCATAAGGTTTCCAGTGGCAGATTGTTTTGGGAGTTGGATTGCCAGGTCCTTTTCCCAAGCCTGCAATACCTGGTATTCCTAGGTGGTCTCCCATCCAAGGACTAACCAGGGTTACCATGCTTAGCTTCTGAGATTAGGCAGGATAGGATGTCAAGGTACTATGGCTGTTGAAAAATATCTTCAGTTTACCTTTTTGCTATTGTTGTTCTTGTTAGGTGCCACTGAGTTAGTGACTCTAATAGGGTTTCCAATTGCTGTTTTTCAGGATTGTTTCAGAAGTGGATTGCCACATCCTTCTCCTCTTTTTGTGCTACTGGGGATCAAACCTAGGTCCTCAGAGATTACATAGCAGCACCCTACCAAGTGAGCTAAACTTCAGACCCTCTTAAGTGTGGTAAACCAGTTCTTAGACCCATGTATAACAGGAGGCAGGAATTTCAAGTCTTTCCTATTCATACAAAGAAACATTGAAGATTTCATACATTGGTCTTGCTTGTGGCAAAGATTCAAGACAATAACCACTACTGTAGATAAAAGAAGAGAATTAAATTGAGAAAATAGTCCAATTTTTTCCATAAATGTTTATTTTCATTTCTATTACCTATGTAGCATTGAGGATCTCAAGTTGAAAATAAAAATTATTTTAGAATATGATAACCCTTACAATGATTTATAGGAATGCTTCAATACCCCAGATGAATGGTATTCCAAGAAAATTGTTTGCTCTGAAACTCCTTATAGACAAAACATTTCTAACCACTGTGAATACTCAGTGAAATTCATACACCAGAATTAATAATTATACAGCAACTTCAAAGATATTTTATTTCTTTGAATATTTTAAAAAAATTAGAGGAGAGGAGACAGGTGTGGTAGCACACACCTGTAATCCCAGTGCCCAGAAGGCTAAGGCTAGAGGATCATGAGTTGGAGGCTATCCTGGACTACATATTGAGTTCAAGTCCAGCCTGGAATGCATGGCCTTGATTTAAAAACAAAATGAAAAAAGAAGGAACAAAATTCTTTTTCTTATGCATGCCTATGGTCAACTGGAACATAATATCAAACTAAATTCTTAAATGAGACCTTAGAATGGCAAAGAGGGACAGAGAAGTACTACATATGGTTAAACTATGGTATAATCTTTATTAATAAAAACAAGCAAAAACAGGTCACTATAAAGGAATAAAAATATTTTAAGTATAGTAATTGTTTCAGACATGAAAAATGGTTGCTGGAAAAAATCAATAGAAAGCAGTAAATTACCTATAACTAGAGTTAGTGAATTGTCTCTAGAGTTAAATAACTTATTCAAGAGTAGTAAGACAGTTAAATGTGAAAACATAAATGAGGAATTAAATGTGGAAAAGAAAAAGAAATAAGCTAATTTTCCCAGTAGAACTTCCATATATAGGGAGAAGATAATACAAGAGATAATAATATCAACATAGAAAATATGTGAGAGAAAGATTGGAGTGTAGCTCAGTGGTAGAGCAAGTGTTTAGCATGTGCAAGGCCCTGAATTCCACTCTCAGCAACAAAAATAAAATAAAACAAAAGCCATAAAATGGATAAGAATTGTATAGCATTGTTAGGACAGCAATACGGCTATAGATTGAATGAGGCTACAAGAAACTATATTACATAAATAAAAATAAATCTACACCTGGACATTCACTGGTAAAGCCTCAGAGAGAAAGAGATAAGTCTTGAACTTTCTACAATATTGTTTCCTATCCTTACTATAGAGATTTAACAAGAAGCCATCATGGTAGTGCATGCTTGTAACCCCAGCAACTCGGGACAGGGGTCAGGAGGCAGGAGGATCACAGATTTGAGCCAGAGACAGCCTCCATAACTTAGACCCTATGTCAAAATAAAAATGGGCTAGAGGCAGCCCAGTGATAGAGTACTTGCAAAATGTGTGCAAGGCCTTGGGTTCAACAACCAAGTACTGTAATAAATACATAAATAAATGAATAATAAAAAGAATGAATAAGTATCTATTGAATTATAAATATGAAATAAAATACAGATTTCAAGGTAGTTTTTATATAATGTGTTGTATTTTCCTTAAAAATGTAGTGAAGTAAAATATTTATTACTCTTTCTTTCCAAAGGGCTTGATAATTTACAGTTGATAGTGGAAAGATTATAGAGTCAAAACATGTGGTCTTTGAATAACAATAATAGACAAAAATATATAATTATAGAAATAGAGATAAACCAAAGAAATATAGATAGAATGAGAGAAAAAGAGGAAGAGAAAGAAAACATAAAGAAAATATATAGAGAGGGAGAGGCAGAGAAACAGGGATAGATATTTAAGATGGTAGGTTAAATAATAATTAGTGTGATCATTAACTTTATGCTTCAGCTCCACTGAGACAAGAGATACTCAGATAGCTGATAAAACATTTCCATATATCTGTGAGAGTGTTTCTAGAAGAGATTAATATTTGAGTTAGACTTAAAAAAGATGATATACATTCTTCTATAAATCTTTCCATATTTCCAGTATATGTGAGTGTGTTTGCATGTATGTTGTTGTTAGATGCCATCAAATTGGTTCTAACTCTTAGGACCTTATGGGCAAGAGAATGAAGCACTCCCCAGCATTAAGGCATGCATACAATCACTGTATGTGTGAGCCCATTGTTGCAGCCATTCTGTGTCAATCCTTCTGGTTGAGGTTCTACATATATGTATAATCTGTATTGGATAATCCTGACTAATATATTTACAAACTAATATTTTCTAAATCCATTATGTACCAAAAGTGAAGTTTATGAGATCATCAGGAAAAAAATAACATAACTATTCCAGTTCAGGAAAAGAATCAGAAGAATGACACCTCATAGAATGGCACCAGGCTCATGTGAGAATCACTGAACAATGCAGTCATTGATACTAATTTATAATATTTGCCAAAAACATAAAGATTCTTTTTCTTTTCTTCTTCTTCTTGTTTTTTTTTTTTTTTTTTTTCAGTACTGGGGGTTGAACCCAGGGCCTCGTGCTTGCATGCTTTGCAAGTGCTGTACCACGGAGCTGCACTCTCACCCCATATTTTACTTTTTGAGACAGGGTCTAGCTAAATTACACAGACTGCCTCTGGTCTCAAACTTGTGATCTTCCTGCCTCTGCCTCCCCAGTTGCTGGGATTACAGGAGTGTGCCACGGCACCCAGCCCCAAATTCTTTTTCTTATGCATGCCTGTGGTCAACTGGAACATAATATCAAACTAAATTCTTGAATGACACCTCATAGAATGGCAAAGAGGGACAGAGAAGTACTAGATACAGTTAAATTATGGTGTAATCTTTATTAATGAAAAGAAAAATAGTATATCTTGAGGAATAGGTTATACTTTGAAAAAGACATTACTGAGGCTGGCTTATTTGCTACTCAAAAAATATTTGTGTAATGAGGGGAAAATCTTTAAAATAGTTATTTTCAAAATAATGCAAATAATTGTATCTTCTTATTTTTTAATATATTTCTATCAAACTATCTTTAGAATTATGTGCTACTGCCCAAGAATAGTTTTTGCAAGCATTTGTAATATAAAACACATCACTAGGTACATTTTCAAGTTTGAGAGTGGGAAGTTTGATTTCAATGCCTTTTAATTTTCTGCAGATTCATGAGGTATTATTTCCCATCTCACTGAATAGTGTCAAAAGTAGAGTAAGAAGAGACCCAGGTTATTTCCTTAGTACATAAAAAAAAATGTCGAGACGTAGGGATTTGGAAGACATTTGGAGATAATTACTCAGTTGCTTGAGTCAAAAAGCAAACTTTTCTAAGTGAAATGTAGTGTTGTATTAAAAAAAGCTACATTCTCTCCTTGACATGTGAAATGAATTGTTGGATGTAGAAAGAGAAAAATGTATGCTAGTTTAATTATATTGAGCACTAAGTATTCAAAGCCAAAATCATTACATGTGGATTTAAAAATTAACCTGTTTAAAAACTGGGAGGACATATGATTTCATGAGGATGAGAGTTAGCAAGGAAAACCTTGAATTTTAACCCTGGCTTCCCTGGACACATTGATTAAGTTGTTTCATCAATAAAATGGGGATAAAATATAGTCAGCCCTCTATATCTGCAGTTGGCAATGGTGGCGCACACCAGTAATCAACTTGCTGACATGGATGCATCAGAAGGATCTCAAGTTTGAGGCCATCCTGGGCTACACCTTTTCGTCTGCAGTCATATCACTGTGGCATCTGATCCTGTCAGATCTCAGAAGCTAAGCAGGGTCGGGCCTAGTTAGTATTTGGGTGGGAGACTGCCTGTGACACCAGGTGTAGGCTTGGGAGAAGGACCTGGCAACCCACTCCTTAAAAACATCAGCCATTGAATACCTGATGATTAGTAGAGAAGCAGTAACAGTAACATTTCGTCTGTTGTATGTAGGGGTCACTATGAGTCAGATATCTGAGTTGAGGGTACCTAACAACAACAACATATTTGAAGTTTTCCTATCCACAGATTCAAGTAAACCCCAAAATATTTTTTAAATGTGTCTCCACCAAGTGCATATAGACAGTTTTTCTTTTCATTGTTCCATAAACAATATAACAGTTATTTACATAGGATTTATTCTGTATTAGTTATTATAAGTAATCTAAAAATGATTTAAGTATACAAGATGATATGCAAAACTATATACACATACCACACTATTTCATATAAGGGACTTGAATATATTCTCAGGTCTTGATATGCATTGTTGTTGTTATCAGGTGCCATCAAGTTGTGTCCATCTCAAAGCTACCTTCGTAGAGTTTTCAATGGCTGATTGTTTCAGGATTGTTTTGGGAGTAGGTTGCAGGTCCTTCTCCCATTTTTGTGGTGCTGGGGATTGAACCTGGAGCTTCAGAGACTGCAGAGCAGAGTTCTACCAACTGAGCTAAGCCTCAGACCCTTGATACCCACAGGAGTCCTGAAATCATCCTCTCAGTGATACCAAGGGACAACTGTGCTTATCATGGAGTATTAGCAGAATTAAGTGAAATAATCAAAATGACCTCCCACTTTTCTTAGGCTCATGGTTACAGTACAGATGCTCCTCAACTTACAGGAGAGTTACATCTGGTGAACACCATTCATTGTAAGTTGAAAGTATCATGAAGTGAAAATACAGTTAATACTTCTGCTAAACATCAATATCTTAGCCTCGTCTATATTAAAGGTGATTAAAACACCCACATTAGCCTACAGTTGGGAAAAATCATCTAACACAAAGCCTATTTTATAAAGAAATCTTGAGTATCTCATACAATTTAGCAAATACTATACTGGAAATTTGAAAAACGGAATGGTGGTTCTTCATTTCTAGCCCAGAAAAACTTCAAATTCAAAGTTTGGCTTTTACTTAATGAATATTTCTTTGGCACCATAACAAAGTAGAAAAATCATAAGTGGAAGCATCGTTAGTTGAGGGCCATCTGTATATTTAAGCAAGTGGTATAAATATTACTTAAACTTATTTACATCCATGTTTCCAACTACTTTGAAGGGATGTATTCAGATTAACACTGCTTCATGGTTTCTCAAAAGTTTTCTTTTTTCTTTTTTTTCCCTTTCCCTGTTCTGATTATATATAACTTTTTAAGGTTTTGGAAGGATACCAAGGTTCTAAACAACTAGCCTCCATGTGGTTCTTTCCCACTCTGCCCACTTCTCTGTCCAAGCACTGAGTTAATACTCCTAAATTCACACCAAAATGCTCAAATGCTGCTTGTTTTTATAAACTTTCATGTTTGCCTACACCCAACTCTTTGTCTCTCTGTAATAGATTTTTCTCACTCTAGCCACTAACCTCTCCTCACAATCTCCAGTCCAATCACTATGCATCTTTAGAAACATCCTATGCTCTTATACAATTCACCACTTTTGAGCATGGCTTCTTATCTTTTTCCAACTGGCACGATCATAAACTGTGTGAAGATAAAGACAAGTTCTCTTGTAACATGATTCTGAAATCATTCCCAATTATTCACATTTATACATGACACAGGATGGTATACACACTTAGACAATATGTACATACACTTTATAATAGGATTTAGCATAACTTAGACTCTTTTTACTTATGGCATTGAAATCCCTTGATATCAGAAAGCGTGGCTATTAATGTTTCTGTCCAAGGATTTAGAATATGGTACACGATTATAAATGTCCACTGTGCCAATGATGAAGTCAAAATCACATAAAACAGAATACATATTTATACATGGCTGCACTATTGCTAATTGAGGGAGAAATATGTACTTACAATTTGGCTGTAAGTGAAAGGTGAAATGTGGACAATTGTTCCTTTCCTTTTGATTAATTTCTACAAGTCTATTGATAATAATGTTTCTGGAGTTACCCCAGTCTTCTGGGTCCAGGGTGCAATGGTATTGCTGCTCATGGAGAAAGTACTCAGAAAGCAAAACTGTGTGAAATAGACTATTAAGCAATTAATCTTCTCTGTAGAGGAGGGCAAGATCCCACCATCATTTCAGCTCACTTGGAAGTTCTGTATTGAAAAATTAATAAATGGTTTGCTGAGGGCCAGGAAAGTCTTTTGAATCAGTTTCTAAAATCTAAACATGAGAGGCTTAGAAAAAAATGGAGGCTCATTATAATTTTGGTGACAGTATTTCCACTCACTGAAGAACCATAGGGGCTGGGATTTAGCTCAGTTGGTAGAACGCTGTGCTGTAGTCTCTGAGGTCCCGAGTTCAATTCCCAGCACAGCAAAAATGGGAGAAGGACCTGGCAATCCACTCCCAAGGCAATCCCGAAACAGCCATTGAAAACTGACACAGACCAGATGCAGCCTAGGATCCAGGGGTCTCCGGAGGCGGATGAGGAGTTGGGGATGGGTAACAGACACAGCAGCTCGGAGGCAGTGTGTCCGTTTATTTCCAGATAGCCCAGCCTTTTTATACAGAATTACTATTCACTAAATCTTATGAAAGGTCAGAAAAAGGACAAGGAAGTTGGTTGCATTGATGAATTACATCAAGGTTTTGTCAACAAACACTAGATTAAATTGTCACATGAGTGTCAGGTGGTGATCAAAGTGGGAGATGAACTTAGGGGTAAACTGTGTTTACTTTAAAGAGATAAACCAAGAAGACCTGAGCATCTACATCTCCTGTAACAATTAACTATTCTTAACTTCATGCAGGAATTTAGGGTGGTTAACTGTCACCTGTGTGTCACCCCATTGAGTCCATCCTTATGACAAACGGGTGCTTTATCTTATCAAAATTATTTGCTTACTGTAGAGCTGTCATACAAATGCTTTTGTTTAAGGAGTTTATGCTGTTGGAAGTCATTCAGGAATTTCCCCGCTCAAGAAAGCCTGAGGCTAGTCAACTCCCAATCTGAATTAGCATTGCCCACAGAGCCAGAAGATTTTAAATGACCAATTGAAATTTAAGAAAAAGAAAAGATGGGGTTCCAAGTCCTTCACCATGAAGAGACCTTTTTGGAGGTACTATTCCCCTCTTGGCAGACTTTCCCTCCTAGGCTAAGAGTACTCCTCCCCTTTCGGTGGATTTTCCTTCCAATGCTTTTATTAAAGATACTCTTCCTCATGTGGGGACTCTGTTTGCCCATCATGAGTGGATCTAGACCTGGCAGAAAACCCTATGAGGGTCGCTATGAGTTGGATACCGACTCGACGGCACCTAACAACAACAAAGAACCATGGAAATAATTAAAGCCTCAGCTATAGGTTTGTTTCTCAGCTTGGAACTTTCAATCATTTAACCAGATTTGAATGGAACCAAATTGAAAGTTTCTGAAGGACCTTTTTAATCTCCAAATTTCAAGTTTTGGTCCTACAAAATAGAAGTGACCCTTTCCTATTTTTAACTTTGCATGACATTTTAGACCAACCCCATGATCTCACATATATAAAGCCCATTAATATGTTTTGCAGGTTTGGCATAAGATAACCATCACCTTTTCTGAAAAGTCTACTTTTATCTGGTTGGTTATTTGGATGCCAGTAATTTCTGTGATTTTATGGCATTTAGTGATTCTACCTTCTCTTCTCTGTACCAAAGCTCACAATTCCTCCACAAAGTCAAATTTTTTACTGCTCGAAATTGATTGCTAATATGTTAATCAATAAAGGTATAGTTAGACATGGAGAGTACAGATTTATATCCTGATTTCATGTTGATTTCACTCAAATTATTTTCCATTTGATAGTACTTCCCATGCAGGCTGGTCTCAGGCAAAATTGTGAAGTAGGTTTGGCTGCTTTTAACTTCTTCCAGGTTTCTCTGAGGCTTTACATGGGACAGTGGCTTTTTCTAATGAGGATGACTCTTAAACAAAGACTGTTCTTAAACAAAGATGAAAGGTAGGAGAAATGGACACTAATACCAGCTATAGTGTTTATTATATACTTGTAAAGCTTCCAATGGTTCTTTATTGAGAAATGTTTGGGTGCAAAATTGTTAGAGCAGCTAAAATACATACTGCATGTTGTTGTTGTTGTTAGGTGCTGTCGAGTTGAGTCCGACTCATAGCAACCCTATGTACAGCAGATAGAAACACTTGCCAATTCTGTGCCAGGCAAACAATCTTATTTATGTTTAAGCCCATTGTTGCACACACTGTGTCAATCCATCTGGTGGAGGGTTTTCCTCTTTTGCGTTGACCTGCCACTCTTCCAAACATGATGTCCTTCTCCAGGGATTGTTCTCTCCTGACTACATGTCCGAAATATGGAAGACGCAGTCTGGTCATTCTTGCTTCCAAGGAGCACTCTGTTTGCACTTCTTCTAGGACAGATTTGTTGGTTCTTTTGGCAGTCCATGGTATATTCAATAGACGTCTCCAGCACCACAATTCAAAAGCATCAATTCTTTTTCTGTCTCTCTTGTTCAATGTCCAGCTTTCACAACCATATGATGCCACTGAAAATACCATGGCATGAGTCAGACACATCTTCGTCTTCAATGTGACATCTTTGCTTTTCAATACTCTAAAGAGATCTTTTGTCACAGCTTTTCCTAGAGCAATGCGTCTTTTGATTTCTTGACTGCTGCTTCCACGGGTGTTGATTATAGAGCCAAGCAAAGCAAAATCTTGGAGAACCTCAATCTTTTCTCCATTTATTGTAAAGTTGAGTGCTGACCCAATCGTAAGGATTTTTGTTTTGTTGATGTTTAGTCGCAACCCATATTGAAGGCTATGATCTTTGATCTTCATCAGTAAATGTTTTAAATCCTCTTCACTTTCAGGAAGCAGAGTGGTGTCATCTGCATAACACAGGTTGTTAATGAGTCTTCCTCCAATCTTGATGCCACGTTCTTCCTCATAAAGTCCAACTTCTCGGATTATTTGCTCAGTGTATAAGTTGAAGGGATAGGGTGAAAGTATACAGCCCTGATGCACAGCTTTCTCAACTTTAAACCACTCAGTGTTTCCTTGTTCTATTCAAACAACTGCATCCTGGTTCATGTACAGATTTCTCATGAGCACAATTAGGTGTTCTGGTATTCCCATTTTCTGAAGTGTTATCCATAATTTGTTATGATCCACATAATCAAATGCTTTTGTATAGTCAATAAAACATAGGTAGACATCTTTTTGATATTCTCCGCTTTCAGCTTATATCCACCTGACATCAGCAATGATGTCCCTAGTTCCCCACCCTCTTCTGAATCCTGCTTGATTTTCCGGTAATTCCCTGTCTATATACTGCTGCAGTCGCTTCTGAATGATCTTTAGTAGAATTTTGTTGGTGTGTGAACATACTGCATATTTTATATTAATTGCTTCAAAGATCTGATAGTTCTAGTGGTAAGGATGGAAAGTCAGTCACACCTGATCACTTTCTATAAGAGATGGCAGTATGGTACTCCAGACAATCCAGAAGTTTGAAAATGGTCTTACAATGAAAAAAATGCAATGGTGAGGGCAGGAACAGAAAGCTAGGGAAACACAGAACACTATGTATCTATGTACACTATATTAAAGAAGTTGGAAATAAGTTTTGAAAAAAAATACTTGAAATTTTTAGGAATAGAGAAGAGGGATCAAATTTTCTATGAAGAAAACCAAAACAATAGACCATGAAGTTTCCTGGCATGCACAAAGTATAATTAATGTGTCCAGGAGGCAAGCAAAATATTCATGGAAGGTGAAGATGGGAGTTCAAATTCAGGGAGCCATTATAATTGATGGATGCTTTATCCAACCAGCTATATAGGCAACAAAGAATTGAAAGAAGTTCTGGTACTGTGGTGCACATTAGTAGTCCCAGTAACTCAGGAAGCTGAGGCAGAAGGATACCAGGTATGACACCAGAGGCAGCCTGTACTACTTAGCAAGACTGTGTCTCAAAGTAATAAGTAAAATGGGGTTGAGGGTACAGCTCACTGGTTGAGCACTTGCCTAGCAAGTGTGAGGCCCTGGGTTCAGTTCCCTAGTGAAAGGGGAATCACTTCAAGCAGAGGAATCACTTCAAATCTCTGCTTTATTGAAGTAAACCTATAAATGCTATGACAGCCTACACTGAGGTATGGGCAGAGGATAGCAGAGGCTATGTGAAAGATGTAAGACTTTTAGGAGTTAACTGTGAGAATTCTGTGGCTTTGATTGTGTGTGTGTGTGTGTGTGTGTGTGTATGTATGTATGTATGTATGTATGTATGTATGGGGGAGAAGGTAATGGAAAAGGAGGATTAAAATTAAGTTGTATATACCAGAAGCAGATTTAGATATAAAAAATTAAGTTCAGTTACTTTATTTGAGAGACAACTCCAGGAAATTTTGGAAGGGAAGTGAGAGCGACCATGGGAAACACAGACAACCAATAAAGAGTTCACACTGTGAGTGAGTGGAACCTAATCCAGGAGGGAAGCTCTGGGAAGCAGTCTACAATGAACAATTTAGTCTTACCTTAACTGAGGGGCGAGGGAAATGAAGTATTTATATACTGATGCACTTCAATCATTGTCCATCACTAAGAAATGTTTACCTAGCTGCACTTTTGCATGTAGCCTGTTATGATATGGACAGTCTTCCAGCAAGGAGAGGCAGATACTGACAGTTGGAAAGTGACTGGAGGACATGTTAGTGGTGAGGTCTCAGGTACACACTCAGGGCACCAATAGTATCTATGACCCTAGGATGGTTAGATATGGTATCTGTCAATTTGGTTGTGGACCTTTTGTTTATTAAATCTTGTTCCTATTTCAACAGTGTTGTCAATGTATGTCTCTTTCACATGCAAATCCCTTGGTCTCCTATTGCTTTCTTTGTACAAGAGTTTGGTTTATTTTCATGGAAGAGGAATTGCAGTATCTTTTCAATTACTTAAATTTCAGTTATTTGTATTAGTCTTTATTAACAATATTCCATTGGTTCTGGCTTTGTGTGTTTCATGTTCCATGACAATGCTGTTTGGTGGTAGCTTCCTCAAACACCATGATAAAGACTCTGATCCTGCATCCATACATGTACAAAGGTGAGGGGTTGGCAAGGATAAAGTAGTGTGAAAGACAAGTCAAATATTCTTTATGTACCATTAGAAATTATATTTCCTTATATTGTTTTTTTTTTAAAGTGATGCAATATTTATTTATTTGCCAAGGATTGAAAATAAATATAAAAATCTTCTTTTTCTGTATGAACTCATGGTTGTTGTTGTTAGGTGCCATCAAGTCCTGTCTGACTCATAGTGACCCTCATAGTGTTTTCAATGACTAATTTTTTCGGGATTGTCTTGGGAGTGTGTTGCTGCATCTTTCTCCTGTTTTTTTTTTTTTTTTTTTTTTTTTTTTTTTTTTTTTTTTTTTTTTTTTTTTTTTTTTTTTTTTTTTTTTTTTTTTTTGTGGTGCTGGGAGTCAAACCTCAGACCTCAGAGACTGCAGAGCTAAATCCCAGCCTAACTCATGGTTAGGAACTAGTAAATGCCTAATAAATTTCTGTCCACTGTTTTCTAATTACACAATCTAAAAGCAGTATCTCATACAAAGGCCATTATAGCTGCGTGTTACTATAGATTGTCCTGTATATGTCAAGATACCAGTAATATTGTGCTTGCATTACATAAAATAATGTTGTCTGTAGCCATAGCACCCTGGCATCCAATCCCACCTGATCTCTGAATATAAGCAGGGCTGGCCTGGTTAGTCCTTGCATGTTAGATTGCCTCGGAATACCAGGTGCTGTAGGCTAGGGATAAGGACCTGGCAACCCACTCCCAAAACAATCAGCATGGCACAGTGTTGAGGAGTGTTTCTCGTTCTGTTGTACATAGGGTCCCTATGAGTCAGTCTCAACTCAAAGGCACCTAACAATATCAATTCTCTGAGTCCCTTATTTATTTTTTACATTAACATTTACAAATTAAATATCTTCACTCCTAATGTAAAGATGCACAATACACACAGCTCTGAGAACTTGCTGTGCAAGTGTAGATCACTCTTCCCTTTTCCTGGTTGTCAGTTTTCATATACAGTAGATGAACATGTGTCCCAAATTACTTCTATCATTCACCTCATGCCACAACTCATTTTAACGTCAGCATTTCCCTTCTTCCTACCACTTATCTACTTTTGCTAATTTCCCTCAAACAAAAATTCTTTCTATCCATGAACAGATATGACTAAAATCTGTTCATTTATTTAAGTCACACATTCAAATTGTGATGAAAGCTTAACAAAAATAAAATAAGGTAAGAATTTTGAAAATTGTTCTATAATGCTGATGCCTGATTACCTTTCTAACTTTCTAACTGGCCCTATTTCTTTTAGTTACTGAAATTATGCTAATTTCTATGGCAGCTATACTGTGTATGTTTGCAAAAAAAGTAGCAGTATGCTAAGCTGAGATGGGAGGAAATATTTTGATAGATACCAGCTTTCTCAACCTAATTACACAGACATAACTAATTTTACCCATCAGCCATGCATAAGTTCATTGCTATTTCTAACACTTTCCCAAACTTAAATTTAAAGTATTTTTGACACACATCCCTCCTTTCCCCAAATCATGCATTAATATTTGTTCTGTTAAAAATAGAAATTAGGAAGCTTTTTCACTAGATTTTCAAAAAATATTCTATAGGCCATTATTATTGCTATCAATTTTGAATGCCTACTATGTGGTAGGAGCTACCATAGGAAGCTCCTGTATCTTATTATGGCCCCACTTAAAAAACTTCAAAAACACATATATCTCAAGCTGAGAGATGAATAAATCAAAATGCCCTGTGTTAAAGCACTCACATAGATGGCTCAAGTCTATTTAATTTATATATGTCATCTTGAAATCTGGAGAAAAGAAAATATGTAGGTTTATCCTATTAATGGGGATCAATTTCCTGGATCCATTCCTTTGAGACATGACTTTATGAAATTATTTCAAGTATGTATTCATTTTTGTTTCATGACTAAATTTGGAAACTGAGAATGACAAAAAAATTCAGTGAAGGGTAGGAAGATGGAACTGAAGGGAACTCATGGATATATTGAGTTTTGGAGCCATGACAGTTTGAATAATATGTTAGGTAGAGTTTGTCAGTAGGAAATATTTGTAAACTGGACAATACACAAGATTGAGCAATGTGATTTGGCTATATCAGCCTTTTGAGTTTTTCTCACATTAGTTCTGAAAATAACAGGAGGTAAGTGAGAGATTAACGGCTATACTACAACATAATACTAATCCTACTAATAAAATGTGATGGGATGAAACAGGTTTGAGAAGTGCTGTGTTTTATATTCATGAGTCTCCTTTGCTGATTCATAATACATATTAGCTATCTAATGACTTCAATAAGTCTTTTTGTTATTGGAAATTTTTAATGTAATCCTTAATGTGATTCATTTTGACATGCTTTTCATTGTGACATTTCCATATATGCATTTTGATAAACAATATTCATATAGGTTATCCTCCCTTATGCTACCCTCCCTCCCAACTTTCCCATCTAAGTTTCCCATCTAAGTCTTCTCTATCTTTTACTTAGTAATATTTTTCTATATGTCCTTGGGTTTCAGTTCTGTTTAAGATAGAAACTTTTCCTGTGGTCTTTGTTTTATCTTGTTAGAACAATTACTTGCATTTTCTAGACCATTTATATTAACATGATTCTTAACTCCCCCCCCATTTTATTATGATCTGACCTTTGAATAGGATTTTTCCTTCTTGTAATTTTGAATCAGCTCCCTCATACAAGTGAGAACATGTGGTGTTTCTCTTTCTGAGCTCGTGTTCATTCACATAAAATAATTTTCTCTAATTCCATCCATTTTGCTGCAAATGACCTTATTTCACTTTTGTTGATTGCTGAGTAGTATTCCATTGTGTATATATACCATAGATTTTTTTAACCATTCTTCTGTTGAAGGGCACTTTGGTTGATTCCATATCCTTGCTATTGTGAAAAGCGCTGCATTGAACATGGAGATGCAGGTGTCTCTGTGGTATGATGACCTATCTCCCTTTGGGTAAATTCCCAATAGTGTTATAGCTGTTTTTTAAGGTACCTCCATATTGATTTCCACAGTGGTTGCACCAATTTACAGCCCTACCAACAATGTAAGAGTGTTCCCTTTTCCTGGCAACCCTGCCAGAATTTGTTGTTATTTGTTTTATTGATCTTGGTCATTCTTACTGGTGTAAGGTGAAATCTCAGAGTTGTTTTGATTTGCATTTCCCTAATGGCTAGGGATGTTGAGCACTTTTTCATGTGTTTCATGGCTTTACGGACCTCTTCATTTGAGAACTGTCTACTCAGTTCCTTTGCCCATTTGTGTATTGGGTTGTTTGTTTTTTGGGGAGTTTTTTCTTGAGTTCTTTATAAATTCTAGTAATTAGACCTTTGTCTGTTGTATAAAATGCGAAGATTTTTTCCCATTCCTTGGGGGTTTCCTTGACCCTGTTAATTGTTTCTTTTGCTGTGCAGAAGCTTTTTAATTTCATGTAATCCCATTTATCTATTTTTGTTGCAATTTCTTGGGCAATTGTAGTCCTATTAAGGAAATACTTTCCTACGTCTATATGATGGAGTGTGTTGCCTATCTTGCCTTCTATAAGTTTTAAAGTTTCTGGTTTTATGTTGAGATCTTTTATCCATTTTGAGTTAACTCTCATGTATATTGAGAGATGGGGGTTAGCTTTCATTTTTCTGCATGTGGATGACCATGGTTCCTAGCACAATTTGTTGAAAAGGCTGTCCTTTTTCCAGTTTACTTGCTTTGCTCCTTTGTCAAAAATCAGGTGGCTATAGGTGTATTGAGGTATTTCTGGGTCTTCTATTCTGTTCCAGATGTCTTTGGGCCTATTTTTGTGCCAGTACCAAGCTGTTTTTGCAACCACTGCTCTATAGTATAGTTTGAAGTCAGGAATTGTGATTCCACCTGCGTTCGTTTTGCAGCTTAAGAGTGTTTTGGCTATACGTGGTCTTTTGTGGTTCCATATGAATTTTTGGATCATTTTTTCTATTTCTGTATAGTCAGTCAGTGTAATTTTAATGGGTATTGCATTAAATCTATAGATTGCTTTTGGTAGGATATCCATTTTTACAATATTAATTCTCCCTATCCAGGAGCAGGGGAGGTCTTTCCATTTTTCAGTGCCCTCTGCTATTTCTTCCTTTAATGTTTTGAAATTTTCCTTGTAGAGATCTGAAGGGTCTTTGGTTAGATTGATTCCAAGGTATTTAATTTAATGTGGGCTATTATGAATGGTAATTTTCCTGAAATTTCTTTCTCTTCCTGTTTGGAATTGGCGTAAAGAAAAGCTATTGATTTTTGTGTGTTAATTTTGTAGCCTGCAACTTTGCTGAAGGAGTTAATTAGATCCAGAAGTTTTCTGGTTGAGGTTTTGGGGTCTTTCAGGTATAAAATCATATCATCTGCAAATAATGATAATTTGACCTCTTCCTTGCCAATCTGTATCCCTTTGATTTCTTTCTCTTGTCTGATTGCC
>VMDO01033100.1:0-18326 GCA_007922755.1 Pedetes capensis
TGTGAATGCATACCGTGAGTTAAAAAATTATTTTATTGCTAATTTAGTTCAATAAAGCCTAACTTAACAAATAATTGACATTGAAAAGTACTTGAATTACAGCAGTGTTGATATTTAAATGATTGAAATGTGAATGGCTATATTTTAATATTGAAAAGCATTTCATTAAAATATTAAAATACTCAAGTAAATAGATATTCAAGCAATATAGAAAGCATAAAAAGTAGTATGCTTTATATACATTTAATTTAGAAGCTTTCAAAATTTATTTTTATTACTACTAAGCTTAAATATTTAATTTTGTGAAAGTTGGCAGTACTGAAATAGAGCCACTAACGTCAGACCCTAACAAAATTTTGCCAGGAGGCCATGAAGACAGAGTCTTCCTGAATATTGGACTCGTAACAAAAATTGTCGCAAGAGACTGCCAAAACCACACCTTGCATAAAGCCACAGAAACGTTGCACAAAGATTACTTTTAAGAAGACTCATGCCTGGAAACTACCTGATTCACTGAGACTTACTCCACTTTTGTTATATACCCTTACAGCCAAAGAATATTGTTTCAAAATCACTAACATAACATCCCTCATTGTGATTTCTTTTATTGTCGTTGTTATTGTTTTAAACAAAATACCACCTTTTATTTTCTCCTTAAATATGCTACCATTTAATTTGCTTCTTTGATTGAAATCTCCTGATATTATGGAAGTTTTTTATTTAGGTAGGCTGATCTCTCTAATTTCCTTCCATCCTTCTTTCTTCCTTCCTTCTTTCTTTCCTTTTTTCTGTCCTTTCTCTCCCTCTCTCTCTCTCTCTCTCTCTCTCTCTCTCTCTCTCTGTCTCTCTCTCTGCCACTGTCTCTCTCTCTTTCTGTCTCTCTCTGTCACTGTCTCTCTGTCTCTCTGTCCCTCTCTCTTTCTGTCTGTCTGTCTCTCTCTCTCTGTCACTCTCTCTCTCTCTCTCTCTCTTATATTCTTGGCAAGTGTTCTTTCCTATACAATTGCTCTATCACTAAGCTGCACCCCTAGCCAAACCTTTATTTTTTATTTTGAATCGGAGTCTCTCTAAATTTTGCAGGCCGCCCTTGGCCTTAATTCTGAGATCCTCCTGCCTCAGCTTTCTGACTAGCTGGAATTACTGTCCCTTGCCCAGGCAGTAGCTTTGAGTTCATTTCTTAGGATGATATTTTCAAATTCTCTATTTCATAGGAAAATAAACCAACTTTCTGGAATTTTGCACTCCAATTGGCACTCCAAAAATTTCAAAGAACAATGACCAAGAGAGTAAAATTAATATAACACTCTGTGTGCTTTTGTAGAACCAAATGCACAAAATACACAAAACACATCTAATTAGATTCCCATGCATTAATAATCACACTAAATACAGAAGAATACATTTTAATATTATTTGGTACTACATATGTTAAATGAGAATATAAAATTAAATGATTTTGAACCACATAACAATTATAGGCCAGGTAGTAACAAAAAATGGCATTTTATGTAGTAAATACTATGAGAAGCACCAAGCATCTTATAAATGTCAATTATCATTCTGAGGGGTTATTATCCACAGTTAAAGATATTGACAAGAGAAATTGAGCATGGTGGTACAGGCCTGTAATCCCTGTAACGCAGATAGTAGAGTCAGGAGGATTGATGGTTTGAGGACAGAGGTTGCCTGCATAACTTGGCAAGATCATTTCTCAAGATTAGAAGATGAAAAATGAACTGGGGTGAAGCCCAGTGGGAGAGTTTTTGCAAAGTATGTGTCAGGTCCTGAGTTCAACTCCCCAGTACCACAAAAAAAATGAAATAAAATAAAATAAAATAAGGAGAAGAAGAAAGAAGAAGAAGGAGGAGAAGAAGGAGGAGGAGGAGGAAGAGGAGGAGGAGGAGGAGGAGGAGGAGAAGGAGAAGGATAAGAATAAGAATTATTAATAAAGATTCCAACAAACATTTTTTATCAATCTCACATAAATTGAGATATTGGATTTTCAAAAACTATTTTGAATGTGAACTTCCATTTCACTGTGTTAATCACAAAAAGATAATCTGTCCCTTGTGCAATCATGTTTCACATGTTTATTTTGCTATTAAAATATTTTATTAAAATTCAAAATTCATTATTTCTAGTTTTTTACAACAGAACTTGACTTTTAATTTTGGATTTTTATTATAATTTTGAGCAGATGTGCAAAATTCTTTATTTTAGTGACTATGTGTGCCATTATATCAAAAGCGTTTTTTCTGAATGTGATAGTTGATGTCTGGGAGTACCAAAATTATTTTAGTTATTACTTTTTACAGAGATCAGTAATTATGTGTTTATTCATGGCAATTTGCTCAATAATTCATTTGAAATCCATGTTAGAACTAAATTTTTCCTTATATACACTTTAATGTGGTTTTCTTTTATTTATTGAGCCAGAAAGATGAACAGAGTAAACAAGCTCTGGGGGACTGCTATTTAAAGAGATTGGATTCATGAAAGCTATTATGTTGTTCCTATAACAAGTTATAGCACAGAAATAGAATAGGAAGTGGAAGACAATTGAAAACTGAGGCTCTTTGCCCTCTTTAAAGAGCTTATTTCCAATAAAGGTATTCCAATTAAGATACATTCTGAGGTATTGGGATTTAGGTCTTCAACAAATCTATCATGGGGGATGTAATTCAACCCACAATAATAACTTGAAAAAAATCAAAGGGAAGTAATCAATATTTAGAAAGGGAGCCTGTAATATTTTTTAAAATGGACTGAAAAATACCAATATTTTTAATAACCTCTTTGAGCAGAACACAGGAGTTGGAATATAATTGCCAAATACAATATTCTAAATATATCAGTAATGTTATTTTAATAGAAATAATAGAATATAATGAATAAATTCATTTTTATAATCCTGAGATATATTTTATTATAGAATTGCCATCTCATAAAAATATAAAGCTATGAGGGAGGAGACTGAAAATAAAAAAAAATCTCATGACAATTTGAATCTCTGTCATACATGCACACACAAAATGAAACAAATGTATAAAATACATAAGAAAACAATTTGGATGTTATTTGTAATTCAGTGTAAAAATATGCCTTTCATTTCTGTGGATATTTGAAAACAAAAGTAAAAACTTTTAATTTGTGCCAGAATCTGTCTAGCATACCTCATTTGGCTGCATCTCATTAAAATAACCCTGGAGAAATGACAAATGATGAAAGCTCACAATATAAAATACAAAGTCATGAAACACAAAGGGCTTTGAGAGATCGATAGAAATGACTATAAATCACAAATTCTAACTGAGCTGAATCATCAAGGCTAAAACACTGATGTCACCCAAAATACTTTATCTCATTAAACGCAAGAATCCAATCCCAGAAATATTAAGCTGATCTTTGTTCTAGGATGTGGGTCATATATAGCAATCTACACCAACAAAATCTTTTCTGCAGGTAGATGTTTATTAATATGTTTCTCTTTCATCTGCATTTTCAAACTCTTTCAAGTGATGCTTATACCAGCAATGTTGGGGTGAAGAAAGAAGGGCAAAGAAAAAAATAATGAAAATATGTACAGTAGTAATAAAAAGCACTCCTTTTAAATATTTCAGAAGTCAGAGCTTAGAGTATAGTAGAACTAATTCCAAGTTTCTACTCTAATAAAAATTCATAGCTACATTTACTTAGAGAAGTCTATTAATCTCCATATGCACAAGCATCCTTCTCTGGAACATGGAGATATCAAACTTCCTCCACAGAGCTATCTCATGAGATGACTAAGGGTAATGGTCATGAAATATTTAGTATAATAGTAATATAATTTGAATGTGAGATGTTTACAATATGTGATGCATATATAGGTTATAATGATGTGGTTGGTATCATATTAGAAGAAATCAACAATTTTTGCTGTGAAACAGCTTTTCTAAACATAGCTGGATAGAAGAAATTTATAGCCTAAATTTTTGATGAGCCTTGAGAGAATTTGAGAGGCTGTTACTTAGAGTTCCTTTTGACCTTTCAAGTAAATTAGAAACACAAAATTTAGAACTCATGGCTTCTACACTGATAACTGATGAACATTTTTAGAGTAGAAGATAAGTTTCTGTGTAGTAATATTGTTAGTAAGGAAAAGGGGCCTAAGCTTAAATGGTCCTGTCATGGGTTTAAACAGATATATTATATTGACAGAATTAAACATTAACTTAAAATTTTTGAGTAGCAAGTGCTCTATGATTGGATTTAATTTTTCAAATTAAAAATAAGCTGCTTTGGTCATTAGTTAAAACTTTGAAATTTTTAAATTTATATAATGCACCCCATAACCTGTAAAATTTTTTAAATGCCCCCAAACAAATATTAAAATAAGATGGATTTAAAAATAAAAATAATTCACTTGATTCAAGACAATGTCTATCCTGAATTTAGTTTCAACATTTTTCTCTTTCTGGGAAGAAATATTTAAAGCTTTACTGAAATCAGATACTTTGACAAAGTTATGATTCATCACATTGTGTAAACCCACCGTTAACTGTTTAGAACATAAGAAAAAAAGAGACCAAATATTCAAACAATTTTGCAAATATGTGTCTATGGAGCCCAAATGCTTTATATAGTATGTTGTAATAATTACATTAAGGTAAGACAGAGTACCATGTTATAAAATAGCAAAACTTTTAAAGCATTTTGACCCATGCTGTAAGAAGCAAATAATATATAGTTTAGGTAACATAAAAACTCATACTGAATCCTTCAAGGTCCTTTGTACATAACATGACATTACACTTAGTACTCTAAATACAAAATTAACTTTACAAAATAAATATTAACCAAAATTTATACTTCTTCTTTTTGTTGTTAGGTGCTGTCAAGTCTTGTCCAACTCATAGCAACCCTCATTGGGTTTTCCATGGCTGATTGTTTCAGGATTGCCTTAGGAATGGATTGCCACATCCTTCTCCCATTTTTTCTGTGTTAGGAATTGAACCCAGGACCTCAGAGACTGCAGATCAACACTGTAGTAACTGAGCTAAATCCCAGCCCCAAAATTTATATTTAGTATACCTGAAAATAGAATAAGATAAAAATGAGTTAAAGCATGTAACACCAAAATTGATTTTACCTTCCTGTAAATTGATGCAAATATATTCTGAGCACACAATTATCTTCACTACTTGTACAACTCTTTTGCTTTCAATTTTTGCCCCCTCCAATCTATTCTTCAGACAAGAAAACAGCTGAGGCAGCACAGGACCTGCAAATCCCCACTAGGGTTTTCCTTTACTTAACTCTCTATCATCACCTTTCTGTCTCTCCCATGGTATTTGGCACAGTGTGAAATGCTTTGCATTTCCACTCTGTCTTCCCACAAAACCAATTTCATCCAGTGGACTATTGTCACTTTTTACATCCTGATTCATATTTCACTTCCTAAGCCCTTCACCCCTACACATCAACAGAAGTTCCTTTAGCTTAGAATTCTCAGGCCACTGTATATTCTTCCTCTACAGCATTTAACAAAATGTTCTTAGGATAATGACTTGCTTAATTGTGTATCACTGAGCAACATACAAACACTATAAGAAAACCTGTGACCGTTTCCTATTTTATCCCACCAATCAAAATAAGCACATACTACATAACACATATTCCAAAAGACATTTTGAATAGAATTGGCCAAATTATTGTCTAACATAATAAATAAATAAAATTTCTTGTTTTCCTCTGTGTACAACTATTTATTAATCAGATTGAAATATTTGAAATAAGTTTTATGAATTTCCTACATTAAACTGTTTTATTCTTAAAGGGACATTATCTAGGTGACTATCCATCATCATAAAGACATGAATTATACTTGATTCATCTATACTTTTCACACCTAATTGGTCTTCAAAATCTTTTGATTCCTCTACTTTATGTTTTTTGCAATGAACTTCCATATTTGCCATTATTCATACTTCTGTGGCTCCATTCACACTTTAATTGGTGCCATAATAACTTATTTTCTTAAGTTGTTCAACATGCTTCTCAGTATGATACTTGCAATTTAAGCCTTTTGATATGTAAGTCTGAGAGTAATATTTTTTCTCTCCTTTAAAAGAAAGCTCTAGCTTCAGCTGGCAGGGGAGATTTGAAAATTTATGATTAAAGAGGTATTTAATCATATCCTCATATGCTCTTTGGTCTTCTGGGGATGCTACAGGAAAAGAAATGAGAAAGATGGTCTTGAATTTCCCTTTCTTGAAGTTTTCATCCCTGCTCTATAGTGGAGTTTCTGAAGGTCATTAGCCAAGCTTTGTTTTTGCCCGAGAGAGAATTTTTCTAAGACACTGCAAAACTAGTGTTCAGAAAACATATATCTTATACAGTTTGTAGAGGTTCTGCAGGTTTTGTTGTAGGACAGCTAAACCAGAAGAAGCTTACTTATGTGGGGAACAAGTTTTAATGGATAACACTTTGAGATATTGGTACAGGCAATGATTTTATGAATTGTACTTTGAAAACACAGAAAACAAAAACAGAACTTGAAAATTGGCATTGCATCAAACTAAAAAGCTTCATTACAGCAAAGGAAACAATTAGTGGAGTAAAGAGGTAATCTGCAGAATAGACTAAAATAGTTGCTGACTATTCATCTAACAGAAGGTTTATATCGATAATGTTGTTGTTGTTGTTAGGTGCCGTCGAGTCGGTATCCGACTCATAGCGACCCTCTGTACACCAGGGGAAACACTATTGTCAGTGCTTCTCTGCTGTTCATAGGGTTTTCAATGGCAGATTGATTTTTGGGAGGGGGTTGCCAGGTCCTTCTCCCAAGCCTACAGCTTCTGGTGTTCCCAGGCGGTCTCCCATTCAGGTACTAACCAGGCCCGACCCTGCTTAGCTTCCGAGATCTGACGGGATCAGATGCCACAGGGCTACAGCTGCAGGCATATCGATAATATATAACTAAAATTTTTTAACAAAAAAAAAACCCAAGTAGCCCAATTAAAACAAATAATGTGAATGGACATTTCTCAAAAGAAGATACAAAATGATCAATAAATATATTTTAAACCCTCAATATCAGGGAAAAAATCAGAGAAAAGCAAGTTAAAATTAATATTTTACCATTAAGCCTGAGTTAAAATGGATATTAGCTGAAAGCAGAGAATACCAAAAAGATATCTATCTATTTTTATTGAGTATGCAAAGGCACTTGACTGTATAGATTATGACTAATTAAGGACAACATTGAAAAGCATAGGAATACCAGAGCACATAATTGTACCATGAGAAATCTGTACATTCAGTAGGAGATAGTCATTCAAATAGAAGAATGAAGCACTGCTTGACTGGAAGTCAGGAAAGGTTTGTGTCAGGGCTGTATCCTTTCACCTTACCTCTTCAATTTCTAAGCTGAGTAAATAATCCAAGAAACTGGACTTTATGAAGAACATGGCATCAGGATTGGAGGAAGATTCATTCACAACTGTGTTATGCAGATGACACAACTCTGTTTGCCAAAAATGAAGAAGATTTGAAACATTTTCTGATAAAGATCGAAGAAAAGAGCCTTCAGTATGGATGGCACCTCAATATTAAGTAAACAATAATCTTTTTAACTGAGTTAGTAAGCAACTTCATGATAAATGTAGAAAAGTTTGAGACTGTGTAAGATTTTGCTTTACTTGATTCTGCAATCAATACACAGAGTAACAGCAGTCAAGAAATCAAAAGACTCATTACATTGGGAAAAAACTTCTTTAAAGTGTTGAAAATTAAAGATGTCATATTGAAGACAAAGGTGTGGCTGACTTATGACATGGCATTTTCAATCATATCACAGGCTTTTAAAAGCTGTACATTAAATAGAGTGACAGGAGAAAAATTGGTGATTTTGAATTATGGTGCTGCAGACGAATATTGAATATACCATAGACTACCAAAAGAATCAATAGATCTACCACAGAAAAAATGCAACCAGAGTGCTCGTTGAAAGCAACGATAGCTAGACAGTGTCCTAAGTGTTTTGGATGTGTTGTCAGAAGGGAGTAATCCCTGGAGAAGGATATCAAGTTTGGGAGAGTGGTAGGCCAGGAAAAAAAAAAAGAGTGAAGACCCTAGCTGCAGCAAGGGGCTTAAGCATATAAAGGTGTTTGCATGACACAGTGTCCAGTAGTGGTTGTTCTGTTGTACATAGTGTCATTATGAGGTGGACCTGATTCAAAGGCACCTAACAATAGTCATATTAGATTTTTATGTTTGTTTCTTCATAATTTATATGCATGGTTTGTTTGTTTGAAATAATTAACATGATGAATAATGGGTTACTCAAAATTCCCCCAAGTCAACTTCGTATCTACTGTTGAGCCTGTCAGCTGGGTTGTAATAGAAGACAAGCTAGAGCACAAATTTTTGACCCTTCTTTCCCTCATTCATTTTTTTCTTATATCAGCTTATTTGTTGACAAAATTACCATATCTACAACTTTATATTCACATATATTTTTGATTAAAAAAACATAATGGAGAGGAAAAGTATCCCTTAAACCAAAGATACTACTATATTTTCTCCATATCTTTATTACTTATTTAAATGTTGCAATTTAAGAGTAATCACACTCCAGGTGTTGTCAAGAGAGCTAAAGTTAGGGATCATGTTTTTTTTCTGCTCTCTAAGACTTGGCCATCAGTATTTGAATTAATGCTTTTTAATCATTTTAATGAATGTCTGTATTTATGTATTTTGGAATTAATACACTAACCATATGTCCACATTGATCACTTTAAAATTTGAATCATTGTTTTTATAGGAAGATGTTTAACAAAATATGTACTCTAATTTCTTTGTGTCATCTCATTTCTTGTTAAATCTTTTGTTCCTTTCAAGTTTCACTAGTCAAACAAAGGAATTGTTTTTTCTATCTTGCCACCTAGCTCCTAACTCATGATTTATGGATGCTCCATGGAAACTGGAAAGTCATTCATTAAAATTAAGGTATATCACTCTCCATTGCATTTTGTCAGGTGCTTAATGTGTCACTGAGAAAGCTTGCTGAATCTTGTTAGGGCAAACTTGGCAAGCTGAGCAATAAGTAGGGATAAAGAGAGAACAGTTGTGAATAAAATTAGATATAGTAGTGCTTTTTTATCAGGATAATTGAGAAATAACATGAAGCAGCACATATAAGTAATCACTAAATTCAGCCTTCCAAACCTTTTTCCCCTGTGGAACAATTACCATAAATATTGATTTTTTAAAAAACAATTTATTTCCAACTCTGTAATATTTAAAGAATATTCACAGTAAAATTGTAGATAAATATGATGAAACCATAAATTTATTACAATGAAGCCCTGATTCCAACAGATCTAGTCTTTCTTCTCCTTATATGTTCACTCTCATATTATCTTAAATCTGTTCAGCAATACCTGGCACATAATAGACCCCTTTGAATGCCTCTCTTATTTCTACATGGCCACCTATTTTGATCTGGCAGCTTCCCATCCTGTAAGATCTAGGAACTTAATCAGGGTGGGGCCTGGTTAGCACTTGGATGGGAGACCGCCTGGGAACACCAGATACTGTAGGCTTGGGAGAAGGATCTGGCAACCCACTCCCAAAAATCAATCCATTGAAATCAAGCCATTGAAAACCCTGTGAATAGCAGCTGTTGACAATCCTATGAATAGCAACAAAACACTGACAAAACACTGGCACAATGTTGGGTAGTGTTTTGTTCTGTTGTATATAGGGTCACTATGAATAGGACCCAACTCCACAACACCTAACAACAAGGGTCATTTGGATTTGAGCTGTGATATTTGTAGGATATAACTCGTGTAATGCAATGAATGTGTGAAGGTGTTCATAATGTTGGTAGGTCCCGCCAGACCTTCTTCCATACAGGCTATTTCATTTTCACCTCCACAAGGAATGCATGAAGGTGCTGTACACCTAGAGTATGGAAGGTCACAATTGGTAGTGTTGACCTACATTTACCTTCTTGTGAGTCAATGTGATCATTTTTTAATATATTTCTACAAGACCTTCTTCTTTTTTGTCTCCTCATGTCCTTACTGGTAAAAGTGGAGTTTTACATTCTGGATTTCTGTGTACACTTGAAATGTGGGAATATTCTTCCTTTCCTGTGATATGAGTTGCATGCATTTCCCAGTTTATTTTTATGTCTTTTTTCTTTTTGTAGTAGTTTTAACTACTTCTTCATGAATATAGGTATTAAATATTCCATATTTGTGAAAATACCACCATGTTTTCTGAAGCCTCTATATTTATGTATTTTAGTCTTAAGTTCTTAACCATTTGGTATAAAACAAAAAGAAAATATGATCCATTTAAATGATCTTCCATTTACCTCAATACCTTTTACAAAGTCATTTTTAAAATCTCACTGATCTTAATTTCTGCCTTCTACTTATGTCAATATTAGCTTTTCCACTTAAAAAGGCACTTTAAATCTTAATTTTCCATTAGAATTTTTGTTTGTTTGTTTTCATTACTGGAGAGGACCCCTCACATGATGGGCCAGTGCTCTACCACTGAATCGCACCTCTAGCCCCTTTTATTTTCAAGGGTGACATTGGCCTTGAATTCACAATCCCACTGCCTCAAGTTTAAGAGATGCTGAAATTACAGGTATGGACCATTGTAACTGGCTTAATATTGGAATCCTTTAAGTGATTTTTTCATGTATATTTTACATACTTCTAAGGAATTTTCCTCATCTTTATTCTTATTAGTGTTATAAAGATTCCTTGTATAGCACTGGGTGAGGTGGCGCACCCCTGTAATCCCAGCAGCTCTGGAGGCGGAGGCAGAAGGATTCCAAGTTCAGCCAGAGGTAGTCTGCATAATTCATAATTTAGCTAGACCCTGTCTCAAAAGTAAAAAAAAAAAAAAAAAAGGCTGGGAGCACCGCTCAGTGGTCCAGCACTTGCAAAGCATGCAGGCTAGAGGCCCTGGGTTCAACCCCCAGTACAACAACAACAGCAAAAGATTCCCTTTATAATGTCATAATTCATATTAATCAAGAAGAAAGAGCCCATTTGTGCTTGTATGTGTGTGTGTGCACACATCCATATGTCTGCAGTCTATTGATATACATGTTTGTTGTTGTTGTTAGGTGCCGTCGAGTCGGTATCCGACTCATAGCGACCCTCTGTACAACAGGGGAAACACTATTGTCAGTGCTTCTCTGCCGTTCATAGGGTTTTCAATGGCCTATTGATTTTTGGGAGGGGTTGCCAGGTCCTTCTCCCAAGCCTACAGCTTCTGGTATTCCCACGTGGTCTCCCATCCAGGTACTAACCAGGCCTGACCCTGCTTAGCTTCTGAGATCTGACGGGATCAGATGCTGCAGGGCTACAGCTGCAGGCGATATACATGTTATATATTAGTTAGTTAGTTAGTTAGTTAGGTGCCGTCGAGTCGGTATCTGACTCATAGCGACCCTCACAGGGTTTTCAATGGCTGACTGTTTCCGGATTGCTTCGGGAGTGGGTTGCCAGGTCCTTCTCCCATTTTTGAGGTGCTGGGAATTGAACTCGGGACCTCAGAGACTGCAGTGCAGCGCTCTACCAGGTGAGCTAAATCCCAGCCCACATGTTATATATAGTCTATTGCTAATCAAAATATGAAACATATATAAAACATATTAGGTATGTAGATTCTGGATGCCAGTGCATTTTATTTATATCTTACCAACAAACTATTTCTTTGAATTTTTTTATTTGATTACCATAGGATTTTCTCCTGTACTTTAATATCATCCAAAAGAAATCTTGCTTTATTTCTAATTATTTTACTGAAAATATAACTTCTTTTAATCAGATATTGGAGGTGAACACAAGGACTCACATGTACTTTGCAAGTGTTCCATCAGTGAGCTGCACCCTCAGCCCCTTTTAAAATTTATTTATATTTATAGTGAGACAGTATTGCTAAACTATGCAGGCTGCCTCTGGCCTTGAACTTGCAATCCTCCTGACTTTGCCTTAAAAGACTCTGGGTTTGCAGGTAGGTACCACTTCTCTCAACCTTGGACCTATCTTTTCTATATTTTGCTTTATTACATTCTCTAATGACTTCATTATAATTTGAAGTAGATAACACTAAAAGAAAATTCCCAATGTCCTTCCATTAATAAGTTAACTTTGAGATATATGTGTTTGTGTATATATTTTTATGATTGGTTGTGTTGTTTTTTATTTTTTGTTTCAATAGTGAATGGGTTGAACAGAGAGTCTTGTGCATGTTAGGTGTTTTACCCCTGAGCTGCATCCAAGCCACTCCTATTTATATTTTTTTTTTATTTTGAGACAGAATCTTGCTAAACTGAGATAGCTGCCTCAGACTTGAGCTCATGGTCCTACTATCTGGGAATCACAAGCTTCTTGAATTACAGTTATACACGGCAATTCAGAGCCTGTTTTTGAAATTTTTAATAGTTAAAAATTCCTTGTATTTTCTCATTTTTGCTGAAGTAAAATTTCAAACTTCTGATTTTTTCCTGCACTAATTTTGTTGTGATAAAATATACTTTCATTATTTCTGGTTTAATGAAAAGATACTTTCAGTTTGGACTTTTTTTGATCTAAAAATATTTACTTAATAAGAGCATTTAAAAATTTCCATGTGGTAGAAACTTAGTTTGCTTTTAAGTTTTATTTATTTTCTACATATTTTTGGATGCTAATATAGGTATTTTCCCCAGTATGTCTGTCAGTTTGCCAACCTGTGGGGGCTTGCATATTGCTGTGATGCTGAAAGCTATGCCATTGGTAGTACAGAGACTAGCAGAGTCACCTATGGTGGACAGGTTTCAGATGAGCTTACAGACTACAACAGACTAGGGAGAAGGACATGGCTTACCCACTCCCAAGAAAGGGGATTCAACAAAATGAAAAAATTATTGAATGATATAGTTAATATCACACATAAGGAAAATTTTGCTAATGGTCATTCAAAAGTGACTGCTACAGTATATAGACAAGGAAATGCCAGGAAACAGGTTGAATTCAGAAGAGGGCAAGGAACCAGGGACATCATTGCTGATGTCAGATGGATATAAGCAAAAGCAGAGAACACCATAAAGATATCTATCTATGTTTTAGTGACCATGCAAAGGCAATTGACTCTGTGCATCATAATAAATTACGGATAGCACTGTGAGGAATGGGAAGAGCACTTAATTGTACTCATGAGGAATCAGTACATGGTCCAGGAGGCAGTCATTCAAACAAAACAAGGAAACACTGCTTAGTTTAAAGTTAGAGAAGGTATGTGTCAGGGCTAGATCCTTTCACCATATCTCTTCTACCTCTTTGTTGGGCAAATAATCCAAGAAACCAGACTTTGTGAAGAAGAATGTTGCATCAAGATTGGATGAGGACTCATAAATCACCTGCATTATACAGATGGCACAACTCTGCTTGCAGAAAGTAAAAAGGATTGAAATCATTTGCTGATGAATATCAAAGAACATAGCCTCAAGTATGGACTGCACCTAAACATGAAGAAACAAAAATTCTTTCAGCTGGGTCAGTAGGCAACTTCATGATATATAGAGAAAAATATGAGGTTTACCAAGATTTTGCTTTACACGGTTCTACAATCAAGACCTATGGAAACAGCAGTCAAGAAATCAAAATATGCATTGCATTTGGCAAAGCTGTAGCAAAAGACCTCTTTAAAGAGTAGAAAAGTAAAGATGTCAAATTGAAGACAAAAATTCACTGACTCATGCCATGCTATTTTCAGTTGCATCATATGCTTTTGATGTTGCCTAAGGCAGACAGGAAAAAAATGATTTTGAATTTGGTGCTGGAGATGAATATTGAATATACCATGGAATGCCAAAAGACTCAACATATTCTTTCTAGAAAATGTGTTGGGAGAGTGCTGGATCAACAAAGAAAAGGAAGACCCTCAACTAGATAGATTGACACAGTGGCTGCTACAATGGGCTTAAACACAGAAGAGACAGTGTGCCTGGCACAGAGTAGAGTAGTGTTTCATTCTGCTGTACATAGGGGTCACTATGTGTTGGACCCAACTCGATGGCACCTAACAACACAACAAAATAGGTCTTTTGAGTGTCATTAAGGTTAGGCTATATTTAATACTATGCCTTCAGTTCCTAGCTCAGTATTTGGAAGATTGTTGTTGTTGTTGTTAGGTGCCATGGAGTTGCTGTCCAACTCATAGTAACCCTAAATACAACAGGGGAAACAATATTATCAGTGCTTTTCTGCTATTTATAGAGTTTTCAATGGATGATTGATTTTTAGGAGTGGACTGAAGGGTCCTTCTCCCAAGCTTATAGCACCTGGTATTTCCAGGCAGTCTCCCATTCAAGTACTAATCAGGTCCAACCCTGCTTAGCTTCTGACATCTGATGGGATTGGATACCACAGTGTACACCCGCAGGCATTTGGCAGATAGTGAATGAATATTATTTTACTATATATGTGCATGTGTGCACGTATATCCTGAAAATCACATCACAGCAAAGCAAAGCTATGCAATTCACAGTGACTTCATTCATTTTCATCAGTAGAAAGGAAAATTATCACACTGTCTTTCCAATATGTGTTTGCTGTATTCTGGTTATTGTGATGATTATTTAATATTTGTATATTTGTTCCAGTATATAGTGTTTTCATTACTCTTAAAATACCTTATGGTTTTATGGATTATATTTTGCTGACTTGGTTATGTGATTATAAAATTCAAATGTTAAATAGATTGTTACAGAACTTCTGCTTTAATTTCCAGCACATAAAGTGCTTATAATTCTTCATCACTCTCTCTTTCATAAGAAAAGCTGAATGAATTTAAAATTAGTAACTTTCATTGGACACATGAGATTACTGAAGTCATAAGGAAAAATACCATAGAAATTAATTTAAATGTTCTTTAAGCTTAGTGCAATAGTGTATACCCATAATCCCTACTACTGCAGGGGCTGAGGCAGAAGGATCATTAGTTTGAGGCCAGAGGCAGAAGGATCATTAGTTTGAGGCCAGAGGCAGCCTATGTACCTTAATGTTACCTTGTCTCAAGACAAAAAGAAGAAAGAAATGAAAGAAAGAAAGAAAGAACGAACGAAAGAAAGAAAGAAAGAAAGAAAGGAAGAAAAGGGAGAAAGGTGCTGTTCAGTGATAAACCACTTGGAAGTATGCATGAGGCACTGGGTTTACCCCAAAGAACCAGGAATAAATAAATAAATAGGTAGATAAATAAATAAATAAATAAATAAATATGTTATTTAAACGGAGGGAAATTAATATGCCAATATATTAAACTTGTGTACAGAAAGGAATACTATCAGAAAAGGAAAAAAGAAAAATAAGATAATTAAAAAAAATAAATTAATCTAAAAGATAGCTTTGTTTAAAGCAATACTAGTAACAATATATTGTGTGAAACCATCATGTGAAGAAATGGCATTAGTTTGCAGAGTTAAGAGGGATGGGAGGAAGGAAGCACAAATGCGGGGTTCCAGAGGCTATGGACTGCATGCATAGTGGGATAGATTTGTTTGAAAGTGGACCGTGATTGAATGAAAATTTGTGATGTTAATTGCAGTACATTTACTAAAAAAACAATTTAAAAACACATTGAGAAAGATGATAAATTGTAATTATAAAATTCTTAGCAAAACTAATGAAATCAGAAAAGAGAAAAAAGATAATAAATTCAAAAATAGAAGACAGAATCAATAATCACATCAAATATTAATAATAAAAATGCATCAATTAAAAGACAAAGGTTATAATAATGGTTCAAACACAGAAGGAGCCAACTGTATTTATTGTATAAAAATGCACTTTAGTTATAAAGACTCACATGTTGTTTTTATTAGGTGCTGTTAAGTCGGTATCCAACTCATAGTGACCTTGTGTACAACAGGCGATTGTACAACAGTAACCATACAAACAGTATTGTTACTGCTTCTCTGCTATTCATAGGGTTTTCAATGGCTGATTGTTTGTTGGGTGTGGGTTGCCAGGTCCTTCTCCCAAAAGACTGACATAGGTTAATAGTAATGCCTTGACACAAGTTGCAACAAAAGTGTAGGTCCAGATTTATGTATCTAGTATTATTCTATGAAAAGGATCCAGAGGAACCTTTTGAAATGATGGAAATAAGGATTGCACTAGTGAATATACATGGTAAGCATGGACCACTCCATGCTGCTAACAATAACATCTTGTAAAGAGAAACAAAAGATTGTGATGTGACAGATAAAGCAACTCAATGAGGTTTCAATTGCCAAATGTAGCATATTTTAAGCACAAAAGTTAATTTGGTTTGTATCCTACAGTATAAAATGTATCGCCACAACTTCACACTGATATTTATAAATAACTGAATAAAACCATAGGGGAGAAGAGTCAAATATCTCACGTAAAAAATTAAGTAATTCATGAAAGGATGAAGAAGGTGGAGAGTAACTTCCACAATTTAAATCTGTGCGTTGCATCTTCCATTTCTTCCAAGGAATGTAGGCTGGAAAAGAAAGACAAATGAAGGTGTTACATTACTTAGGAGAAAAATGGCCAGCACTATCTCAAGCCATATGATCAAGTTAACCATTAAAGGGATACCATTTTTATAATATGCAGCCATGTTATGAAGTGATGAAAAGGCCCTTTTTACTCTGTGGTCTTCCCTCAAAAAAACCACTTTGCCCCAGTGTATTAGTTTTCTATGGCTGCTCCAGGTTCAGTGGTTTAAAACAAGATAAATTTTATTTCTTATAATTCTGGAGGCCAGATGTGGAACTGAGTGCTACTAGGGTGAAACCGAGGTGTCTGAGGAGCAACGCTCTTATGGAGACTCTCACAGACAATGTTTTCGCTGTCTCCATCTTCTGAGGACAGCGCATTCCTTTCCTTATGGCTGTTCCACTCCATCCCCTGCTTCTGTACTCATATCGCTTCTTCATCTTCCCTGCATAAAAATTCTGCTTTTAATCTCTCTTAAAAGACATGTGTCACTGGTTTTAAGACTCATCCAGATATTCTGAGATAATCTTCTTATTTCAAGATTGTTAATTAATTCACATTTTCAGAGACCTTTTTCTTTGTAAGATAATATTATAGCTTCCAGTCATTAGGAACTGAAGTCTTTGGGTGGCCATTTTTTAATCCAATTACATAGAAGAATCATGAATAAAACATACACAAATTTCAATTAGGCAATATTTTACCTACAACCTATATGTCACCAAGGTCATAAAATGCTTTCTTCTGGAATACACCCTTAGGATCTGCCTGAGATTCTTTTGCTGTTATTTGTGTGTGTGTGTGTGCGTGTATGTGTGTGTGTGTGTGTGCGTGCGTGCGTGTGTGTGTGTAGTAACTTGCAAAAATTTTTAAGCATGCTCACAAAAGTGTATATTGTGAGTAAACACTTTATCAAAGATGAAAAACTGTAAACCTGTATAGAGCATTTATCATAAATGGACTGGCAGAACTGGAAGTTATAAAACTATATAAAAGTATATAAAACATATTTTATATAATTATATATGTTTATAAATATTTATTTATATATATTTATATTTATATTTGTTTACATTTATATATTATATATATTTATTATATATTTATATATACATATTTATATATATAGTATTTGCATGCTATAAAACATGTAGCATATAAATACATTAAAATTATAGTGTACAAAAATATTGCATATAAACACATAAATAAGTAAAATAATCGGTTATCATGCATCTGGTACTGTACATAGTCATATATGGAGTGTCTTATACAATTAATGCAGTAGGTTTTTATAACAGCATCTCCACAAACATGTCAGGGTTGCTCTGTGACATAATAATAGCTATGACATCACTGTGGCATGGGGTTTAGTTGGCAGAGTGCCGCATCGCACTCTCTGAGGACCTATGTTCCACCACTAACACCCCAAAAAACAGATGAGGGATGTTTCAATCCACTTCCAAAGCAATCTCGAAGCAATCAGCCTTTGAAAACCCTATGAGCTTTGCTATGAGTCAAATCAGACACAAAGGTAACTAACAACAACATGGCATCATTAGGTCCCAGGAATTATTCAATTTCATTATAATTTTATTGGCTTATAATCATATATACATTCCATCATTGACTGAAATGTTATGCAATGCATAATTGTGTGTGCATATGTGTATTTTTATTTTTTATTTTTATTTTTATTTTTTGCTTTGCAAGTGCTGGACCACTGAGCTGCACCCCCAGCCCATTTGTTTGAAATTTTGAGACAGAGTCTAGCTAAATTACACAGACTACCTCTGGTCT
>VMDO01033101.1:0-18318 GCA_007922755.1 Pedetes capensis
CCTTGGAAGCAAAAATGGCCAGACTGCGTCTTACATATTTCGGACATGTAGTCAGGAGAGAACAATCCCTGGAGAAGGACATCATGTTTGGAAGAGTGGCAGGTCAACACAAAAGAGGAAAACCCTCCACCAGATGGATTGACACAGTGTCTGCAACAATGGGCTTAAACATAAATAAGATGGTTTGCCTGGCACAGAACGGCAAGTGTTTCAATCTGCTGTACATAGGGTCGCTATGAGTCGGACTCGACTCGACGGCACCTAACAACAACAACAAGCATTTGCATTGTGTTAAGGATGCTGGTAACCAAAAGGAAGTGAGGAAAAACCAATGGCTTCTGCCAGGCATGGTGGCACAAGCCTATAATCCCAGCAGCTCCGGAGGTGTTGGTGGGAGGATCACAAGTTTGAAACCAGAGGCAGTCTTCATAACTTAGTGAGACCCTGCCTCAAAAAGTAAAATAAAATGGGATGGGGGTGCAGCTCAGTGGTCCAGCGCTTGCAGAGCATGCAGGCGCAAGGCACTGGGTTCAGCCCCCAGTACCACAAAAACAAACAAACAAACAAACAACAACAACAAAAAACCAATGGCTTCTTTTGTTAGCTGTTTCAACAATGGAGGGAAGGATAGAGTAACCATGTTTCATATACTAAGCAGGAAGACCTTAACAGCCTCTCTGCCCCACTCTCCTCTCCTTTCTCCTCCTGAAATACATATTATCCCATATGTTCCTTAGGCTCTGTTTACTTTTCTCCAGTCCTTTTTTTTCCTGTTCCTTAGATATGATAATTTCTATTGCCTTATCTTCAAAGTTCACTGATTTGTTTTTTCTGTCTGCCCAAATCTGCCATGGAATTCATCTACTATATATTTATTTCAGTACCTTTAGACTCCAAAATTTCTTTCAGTTTACTTTTGGATTTTGATGTCCCTTTATTGATATTTCTATGTTGTTCATAAATCATTTTCTTGGTGTTCTGCCTATCTTCCTTTTATTTCTTTGAGACTCTTTTAAGACAGTAGTTACAAAGTCATTGCTTACCTAGACCACCAGCTGGTCCTTCTCAAGGATAGTTTCTACTGCTTTATTGGTTTGAGTGGGCCATACTTTCCTGTTTCTTCATATACCTTGTGATTTTTCTTGTCCAAAACTGGATGGTTGAATCTAATAATGAAGTTAGTTTGGAAATCAGATCCTCTATCCTCCTCTTCCTCAGGGTTTGTTGTTGATGTTGTATCTTCTTTTCCCTCTTCTTTCTTTGTTTCTTTCTTTCTTTTCTTTTTCTTTTCTTTTCTTTTCTTTTTTTTTTTCAATTCTGTACACTATCTCTATGCCAAGAATCAGCCTGAGAAGGAAACTCGAGGGCTTTTCAGTCTTTTCTGAGCTTGCTTCTTTCTTTAGGCATGTACAGATACTTCAGTTTTCTCCACAAACACTCTTGCTTTTCTTCGCCCATGTCTTTAATGTCTGGCTCCCCAAAGAGGAAAAATAGGAAAGATGAAGGGAAAAAAATGTAGACCTTTTAATTACCTTGGCATTCATATCAGCTGGAGGGGAAGGAGGTCCAAGCAAGGGCCACCTCCTCCTTGCTGCACCTTTATGGCCAGAGGCACCAGGGTGATCAGAACTCAGACCCGAGATGTTTGGAGCACACGGTCCTTTTTGCTCATCTTGTTTCCACCAAGCTGTGGATGAGCAGTTCCTGGAACATATTCAGGGCTTTCTACCACAGGATCAACAGTAAGGGATGGGTAGCAATGACTGTGCTAAGAGCTGGAATTGCCTCCACTTTACTACACAAGCCTTCCCTGGGAAGTTGCAGGCCTTCAACACACGCCAGAGTTCCACCACAGTGACAGAAGACAGACTCTAACAGGGGAATTGTCCACATCTGGGGAGACAGATTCCTGATGCTTCCTACTCCTGTGTGTGTGTGTGTGTGTGTGTGTGTGTGTGTGTGTGTGTGTGTGTTTGTGTACATATAGACACATCAAAAATTGTATAGGTTATTTAGATACATAATATGTATAATAAGTCAGTAAATTGCAATCTTGAGCTTATATTGAAATACCCTTAAAATATTTTTGCACTATTTTCATGTTAGTAATGAAAACAAGTAAATTTATAATCAAACATAGCATACAAGTATGGATTCTAGTCACTTTTGTTAAGTCATATTGCAGGGAAGACATTATTAGTTCAGATAGAAACTCAGTGGTGGCTAGCCAGAATAAAATTGTGAGAGAAAAGAAGAATTGTAACTCTAAAAATTAGATTAACACTCTATAATTTACAGACAAATCTGTTTTTTAGAAGACAAGGCAGCTCAGAGCAAAATCCACTTCTAAGAGATTAATTTTTAAAATTAATACATCTATTGTTTATCACCTGTGTTCCCTGAGAAAGTAAAGAGGTTCTCTGCAAGCTTAGTTTAAATGCAGAAAGACAGAAGAAAGTGGATGCTTACTTGGCATAGCTCCCTACGAAAGGAGTGATCAATATCTCGTGAACAACTATGAAAAATTAAACCAGAAATGTATAACATGCTAATATTTTTTCTACAATTTCACTTCCTGCCATTTAAAATCTAAATAGTAGAATTGCTATTTGGAAGAATATAGGTGAGCGCCAAGCAGGGTGGCGCACACCTGTAATCCCAATGGCTCAGGAGGCGGAGGTGGGAGGATCACAAGTTTGAGACAAGAAGCAGTCTGCATAACTTTGCAAGACCCTGTTTCAAAAAATAAAAAAATGGGCTGGGGGCTCAGCTCAGTGGCCCAGCACTTGCAAAGCATGCAGGTGCGAGGCCCTGGGTTCAACCCCCAGTACCACAAAGAAAAAAAAAAAAAGGAAGAAAATAGATGGATTTTTTCCTTATTTATTCAACTGTTTCAAAATCAGCAAATCCGAATATAAGAAGGCACATGTCTTTTCTCTTCCTCACCTCAAGGCCTTCCAAGGGTCCTCTGCGTTCAGTGCCTGCAGTGGCGCAGGGTGGTGTGCACGCGATGTAGGACACAGAGCAGGGCCACCCGGCTGGGGGAACAGGTTGTCCCTTCATCATGCTGCCTCCCAGCTGCATAGGCACCTGAACATTCATTTCTTTAGCTTCTGAGAACCTGAAGTAATCAGTTATCTCATCTGGTATTGAAATAACCCTGTACAGGGAGTATGAAACTGAATTGTTGTTGTTGTTAGGTGCTATGGAGTCGAGTCTGACTCAAAAAACGGAGGGATGGATGAAGGGTCAAGAACATAATTGGCTAAGCCAACATCATTGCAGCGGTCAGAGTTCTCCAGACAAGCAGCGGCAACAGGACATAGATACTGGTATAGACAGAGCTGACATATAGATTGAGTGGAAATAAATGTGGACTGAGCGCTCCCACAGTCCGCCATGCAAAGGCTGCAGCTGTGGGCAGGGCTGTGGCTCTCGTCCAGGCCCAAAGCAGGCTGGAGTGGCTGCTTGCTTAGGGCTCCCATTCAACTCCCTCCGCCCCACCATGTGAACACACAAACTGCATTGTGGCAACCAACTTTTCTACGTTCTCTGATCTTAATGAATAACGAGGTCACAAAATGACATTGGTTTTCCGTGTGTGAAATATGGTGTTTCTCTTCCCACACTTTTTTGTCACTCCTTTGTCCCTCCCTTCTCTCCATGATGATGGGCTTTGAAGATTCTCTTCCTTGCTAAGGAGGCCACCCCATCCCCACAAGCCCTCTCAGGAGCTCTCACACTTCCCTTGGTTTGGTATGTTCACAGCCCTTCAAATGCCACCCAAAGCAAGTGAGAGGTTTGTGGAGAATCTTTTTTATTCTTGTTGTAAACTTTTGCTTTCCTTACCTCAAGGCAAAAAGAGAAGAACACAAAAGTTTAAAAAGAAATCACAGTGATGAGATGGTTATCCCCCTCCCTTCAATTTCAGAAGCACATTTCCAAGTATCCGGCAACATTTTCCCCACTTCTAGCTTTGCCTTGGTTTTCTACCTGATGTGCTCGGTCTATCTCAGTGTATTTTCCTTAATGAATAAGATATGCTACATTTGGATGTGTAATCTCTTCTTCATGACATTTCAACCTTTGTTTATTCTGTAGGCCTGTGGGAGCTGGATGCTCAGATGGGATGGGAGTTTGGGAAGGCTGGGGAATCTGACCATGGAAGTCTGTGGACAGATTTAGAAAAATACATGTGCCAACACAGTCTGCAGACTCTAGTGAGCTTCTCCTTCTAGTTCAAACTGCTGCTTATAATCTCTAATCTGTCCAGATCTTAAGTCTTCAAAATAAACCATTTCCTAATAATAATAATAAGCATCTGATATTTGTTAACACTGGGAGACACTGGAGGACCTTACCATGGACCACTGTGTTGTATTCATAGTTTTCTGACTGTGCTTCTCGCTGGGTGCTAAGTTCTTGAGAAGGGGCCACCTCTCCTCCTCTCTCACTAGGCACTCAGTCCTCTTCTTCTTGAGGCAACTCTTCTTCAGTCCCTCCAATGTATCCTCCAGCTCCAAATTTGTAAAATGCATGTGGCTTTCCCAGACCTCTGCTTGAAACTGTAGGATTGCCGTCAGTGCCTCAAGGAGAATGTCTAATGTTCTTTCAGAAGGGTAGCAAGTGGTCCTGTCCTTGTCAACAGTTTGAGCAGCAATTTCCTGTGCTATTCCTTGACATATACTCTAAGTCATGAACAATTAATTACTTATCACTGCATAATACACTAGATACAGTCTGGTCTCTTTTTGTTTTTAGTGGAGAGGGGTGCAGGCACACGATGCTGATGGGGTGCTAAATCAGCTCACTGCCCATTTCCCTTGATCTTCATTTTTCTCTAGTGGAAAGTGAGAGGATTATGTTGGTTTGCTCTTACTCCTAGGATGTTATTAAGTGATCTGATATTACAGAAGGGTTAATATATCTTCCTTTTGAAATCTGAAAATAGCTTTGGAAATATTCTAAACACAAACATGGACATTTGATCATCATGCACCCCAGGCCTCTATTCTGTCTAGAGATAAAACATCCTGAACTTTGGGTCTGGCGCCACTGAGACTGACCTTATCCTTATTTCATTTACTGACCAATATTTTTTCCTGAAAGAAAAAAACATCTATCTAGGAGACATATATGATCATTTACTTTGGCCTCTTTTAAAATTAAAATTCAAAGACACAGATGAAGAAATTATAACATTTTAGAAACAACTCTACTGTGAAGTTATGAATGTTCGATACAGAGATTTTCTAAAAACCAATTATTCTACTTTCGAAGACTGAAAAAACTAATGTAAACCAAAATAACAATCAGCAGTCACATTTTCCAGAATTCTCTTGGGCCTGTGCTTCTTAAATTCCTTCAAACTTATGTGACCTGGTCCTTTAAAAAACAACAAACAACAACAAAAATCTTTTGTTTTTGTCTTGCACTCTCCTTAGAAAGACAGAGGAACTTGAGGTTCTGAGTGAAGACAGTTCCTTCTTTTCAAGCATGGCGCGATTGGCCTGCTCACATGCTGCTGGGCTCCAAACTTCTCTGAGCTTCAATGCTATTTAGGATCATTGCCTTTTGAAATTATTTGTATCATAGATGCAAATACTAATGCCACAAAATTATGTCCTATCTTTTTCCCATTGAAAAGTTTATAACTCTGTTTTAGAAGAATCTAATTCTCATTTTGAATGTTCCAATTTTAAAATGTATTTTGAATGCATACTAATGCACTACTGCTAAATACAGAGACTAAATGTGACACAGAAAACAATAAATATTTTGGTAGTGAGATAATAGAAGTTAAATTTCAACTAAATAATAATTGTTCCCTTTGGTGCAATTTGACAAATTCTGTTTCATTCTGAGGCAATCAAATTCTTCATTCTATTTTTACATTTGTCAGAAACTGTAAAAAGCACTTGGGATTTTTGGTCATATTTCATCATCTGATAAATGAAGGGTCCTGACAAGATTAGGTATAAGATTCTAATAGTTTATATTTAGTGACTAGATATGACTTTGCGTAATACTAAATGCTGGTTGGAAAATTCAATATTAAGCTGAGGGAAGCTGTAGGTTCCATCTTTCCATGATGATAGCCATCTTGGTCTTCATAATCCTTTTGCCTACATGGTAACCCTGGCATGGATCCCAAACCCTGTAGGTCAAAGTCATGAAAGCAGTCAGCTGAGCCTTTCTGCCATCAACTGACATCCTGACTGTTTTTTGTCTGACATTGGACATGTTAGCATTTTCTGAGAAAGGCCTGGTACTTTTCAGTTTGTCTTGGCCTGCCTATGTCTAGCTCAGCATATGGACTCCTTCCTTTGGCCTTGGGGGTGGAGAGACCTATATGTCTTGGTGACATCTAAGACACACTTTTGTCTGGAAGACCTCAATAAATTTCAGTCTTTGTGGTCTTGGCTCTCTGTGCCTCTTTCTTTGTTCCCAGAGCACTTCTACATTGGCAGGCAGCTGCTTCTCATACTCTGGCACCAAGAGGGAAGAGAAAAAGATACTAATTATAAGCAGAAGGTAAAAATGATAGCTAGATGTGGTTGGGGATGTGGCTCAGTGGTATAGGATGCTGGCCTAAGTAAGCATGAGGCCCTGGGTTGGATCTTTGACATCAGAGGATTAAAGATAGACAAATTGTTGTTGTTGTTAGGTGCTTTCAAGTGATAGACAGATAGGTTTACTACATGCAGTAGGTATTTTTCTTAGGTTACTTTGATCTATGAACCTTTTCTTTCTTTGCAGAGACTATACACCAGCTACATAGTGAAGAAGTATGTTAGACGTGATAGATGCAGATAATCTCATCCACCAGTAACAATTGCCTGCCTGCAAATGTCACATAGATGTTACTGCTCAGACAAAAAGGGAAAACCAAATTTTAAGCTCTGAAGAATTCTAAGATGACATCATCTAAACTAAAATTTAACAAAGAACACAATACAACATTAAGCTTTTTCTAATCTTTCCCCACTTTATCCTTCCAAGCATGTATATTATGCTGTTGAAAATAATTTTAGTGCAATATAGCAGGTCCTGCTGTGAATATGGTGAAAATTATATAAAACATGGCATTGGGAATTAGGAATAACGGGGGAGGTAGAAAGATACTGGTATTCAGAAATTCCTTCTTAGACATCATTTATCACTATTGTATCATGTGTCTTTCAAACAAAGCAGAAATTATTTTGATTTTCTGGTAACTGATGGAACCACTCTTAATAAGTCATAAGCACCACGCCAAGTCTCAGTGCCCCACTCTGTAAAGTGGGATTAGTATGTAAATTAAATTAGATTTAGGAAGCCTCCAGAAAGTGCCTAACCTACAGAAGTGTAGGCATATTTTTCTTTTTTAAAACCACTTTACCAATCTAAGCCCAGAGAATTTCAATTAATTTGATAAACCAGTGTAGGGATTGCTCTTAAGATTTGGGTCATTGTGTATAATTTCTCTTCTTTTTTCCCATAATTTCTATCCTGGTTTCAAGAAAACTGAGAGCAGAAAAGAATGAGAAGAGAGATCAGTGAGGGAAGTAAGAGAGAAAAGGAAAACGGGAATCTGAGCTTGCATTATCCACAAAGCTAGAAGCCCGGCTGGCAACTGCAAGCAGAGCAGAGCCCAGGGGAACAAAGAGCATGGTAAACAGCAGGCCCCGGTGGTGAGCGTGAATGTAATTCGCCAAGCAGAGCAGAATGTTCCCCATACTCGCATCTACTGTGCCGCATGCTTAAGGACAGCTGCAGACAGACTCCCTGGATTTTGGACATTGGTGATGTTCTGGAACAGAGGTGGAGGCCTGCTGCTGTGATCTGTGGCTTGGACAAGTATGTTGAGGGGCATCCACCTGCTGACTGCCTCCCAGACATGATGGATTTGGCAGAGCACTTATGTGCCATGACACTTAGTGCACAGGTCAGGAATACCATGCTTTGTGTTAAGGGCCTTTGGAACATCAACCCAATGATTCCTCCCACAGGCCTATAAAATGGGTATTTTGCCTTTATAGAAGAAAATATATCAATAGCTTCATGAGAAAAATGTTATATCCATTCTTTAAACAAGGCAATGGAGGCACAGAGGATTTGACAAACTTCCTCAGGGCTGAATTGCTGATGCGTGACTGAGTTCAGATTCAAACTCAGGACTTAGACCCAAACACCATCTGTCTCCCTGCCATCCTTACTTCAGCTCTGTATTCTCCTGGGAGTGACTGGCTAGATAGGGATGTCAGCAACTTGGTCAACCCCACAGAATTAGAGGGGAAAAAGCCTGAGTGCAATCTTGCTTTGTGGAACTTCAGAACTCATACACCTACTCATTTACATTCCCCTTTCAGTTTTGGTTTGGCTTTGTCTCAACAATCTCTTCACTCCTATTTTCATGTATGTGGACTGGAGTTTAGCTTAGTTGGTAGAGTGCTGTTCTTCACTCTCTGAGGCCCTGGGTTCAATCACCAGCACCAGAAAAATGGGTGAAGGACATGACAATCCACTCCTGAAACAATCTCAAAGCAATTAGCCATTGAAAACCCTATGAATGGCAGAGAAGCACTGACTTACTGCTGGGCATGACATACTCCAGGAATTGATGAAATATCAATTGAGATGTTTCACAAAACAGATGCAGCACTGGAAGTTCTCACTTGTTTATGCCAAGAGATTTGGAAAATAGCTACTTGGCCAACTGACTAGAAGAGACCCATATTTGTGCCTATTCCCAACAAAGGACATCCAATGGAATGTGGAAATTATCAAATGGTATCATTATTAGCACATGCAAGTCAAATTTTGCTAAAGATCATTCAAAAGTGACTGCCGCAGTCTATAGGTATGGAACTGCTAGAAAATCAAGCCAGATTCAGAAGAGGGTGTGGAATCTGGGACATCATTGCTGATGTCAGATGGATATTAGTCAAAAGCAGAGAATACCAAGAAGATGTCTATCTATGTTTTATTGACTCTGTGAGTCACAACAAGTTATGGATAATGTAAGAATGGGAGTACCAGAGCACTTAATTGTAATCATGAGGAATCTTTATATGGACCAAGAGCCAGTTTTTGGAACAGAGAAAGGAAACACAGCTTGGCTTAAAGTCAAGAGGGGTGTACGTCCGGGCTGTATAATTTTATTGTACCTCTTCAATTTCTATGCTGAGCAAATAAACTGGGAAACTGCACTTTATGAAGAAGAACAAGGCATCAGGATGGAGAAAGACCATTTAACAATATGTGTTATGCAGATGACACAACTCTGCTTGCTAAAATTTAAGAGGATTTGAAATGTTTACTAATGAAGATCAAAGGACACTGCCTTCAATATGGATTGTGCCTCCACATCAAGAAAACAAAAATCCTTACAAGTGGGTTGGTAAGCAACTTTATGATAAAAGGAGAAAAGATTGAAGTTGTCTAAGATTTTGCTTTACTTGGTTCTACAATCAACATCCACGGAAGCAGCAGTTAAAAAATCAAAAGATGCATTGCATTGGGAAAAGCTATTGCAAAAGATCTCTTTAAAATATTGAAAAATAAAGATGTCACATTAAAGATGAAGGTGCACCTGGCTCATGCGTTGGTATTTTCAGTTGCATCATATGGTTGTGAAAGCTGGACATTTAACAAGGGAGACAGAAGAAGATTTGATGCTCTTGAATTGTGATTCTGGAGATGAATATTGAATATACCATGGACTGCCAAAAGAACCAACAGATCTGTTCTAGAGGAAGTGCAACCAGAGTGCTCTTTGGAAGTAAGGATGGCCAGACTGTGTTTTATGTATTTTGGACATGTTGTCAAGAAGGACCAATCCCTGGAGAAGGATATCATGTTTGGGAGAGTGACAGGTCAATGAAAAAAAGGAAAACCCTCAACTAGATTGATGGACACAGTGACTGTAACACTGGTCTTAAACATAAAAAAGATTATGTGCCTGGCACAGTGTAAAGGGATGTTTCATTCTATTGTACATAGGGTCTCTAAGAGTGGGACCCAAATGGATGGCACCTAACAACAACAACAACAGTTACTACTTAGAAAGTATGCATCACACATAATGCTTGAAGAAGTAGGAAAGGGAATAGCTGGTGGAAACACCAACAAGGAGTTTACATCCAAAGTTATTCTACATCCAAAGTAGAATCTAACTAATATTCAAATGCCTAAAACACAAGGCTTTATTAATTCATTTTAAGATTCTGAGACTTATTACCTTATAATAACAAAGTATCTGGTAATAATTTTTTTGTTTTGTGGCAAGAGGAGTTGCCAGAGGAAATATGTAAATGAGATTCCCAGAAGAATATGGAAGTCGCAAAGGAGTGGATGGGTGTCCACAGTGGCTTTAGATGGAATTGATTAGAAAAATATGTTAGAAACCGTGCTCTGTGTTATGGACACAGTTTACTTTTTACAAAATGTTTACTTTATACAAGGCTTCATCCTTGATGTCCTACTCCCAGAAACACACGCAGAGTGAGGAAAATCTGTGTACACAGAAAGCCCAAGGGTGACGACATGTTTAAGGAGGAGGCTATTAAATGTCATGTCTTGTGCAGTGGGCAGATTTGCGGCTGAGTTCTCATTTTTACAGGATGGGAATTTTCCCAAATGTGTGGTAGGTTGCTTAGTGTGTATATTTGAACCTGTTCCAAGCAGAGGAAGCTGGAGATGCTTCTCACATGGAAAGTGAACTGGGATTTTTGTATGACATTTTAACACAAGGCAGTTTTATCATACTGGGTAACATTTGTTCAAAAATTTCTTTACTCAAGACTGTGTACAGCCTTGTATAAAGATAAACATTTTATAAAAGGAAGAAAATGCATCCATAACATAAAGCAGCATTTCTTACAGCACTTTTATAATTAACTCCATCTAATACCAATGTGGGGCTGGGATTTAGCTCAATTGGTAGAGCACTGCGCTGCAGTCTCTGAGGTCCCGAGTTCAATTCCCAGCACTGCAAAAATGGGAGAAGGACCTGGCAATACACTCCCAAGGCAATCCCGAAACAGTCAGCCATTGAAAACCCTATGAGGGTTGCTATGAGTCAGATACCGACTGGACGGCACCTAACAACAACAACAACAATACCAGTGTGGGGCTGGGGTTTATCTTTGTTGGTAGAGTGCCATGCTGTACTCTCTGAGCCCTCGGTTCAATCCCCTGCACTGCAAAAATGGGAGAAGGACCTGGCAATTCACTCCCAGAGCAATCCGAAACAATCAGCCATTGAAAACTCTATGAAGATTGCTATGAGTTGCACTCGACTTGATGACAACAACAACAATACCAGTGTGGGCATCCATCCATTCCTTTGTGATTTTCATATTCTTCTGGGAACCTAAGGTAACACTGGAGCTGAACATTGGTATTGTTGGTGAGTACATTTAAATATGGATTCATCAAGCATGCAGTAGGTATTTCTATTTGTATTTTTATTATAACTTATATCATGTTTGTGGGTTATAAAATTTAGTGCTTAATTATTATTCATTTTGTAATAAGGGCAATATCATGAACCAGACATCTCTCTATTTTCCAATACATTCATTAACAGTTCTTTTTTTCACCAGGGGTTCTTCTGGAATAATATACCTTTGACAATTTATTATTTTTTAATCAGAAAATAAATTTTAAAAAGAAGTCCTAGGATGTGATATGGAAAGTTCCCCTTCCTTTGTGCCACAGACTGTCCTATGTAAAGATGCTAGCAACACTCCCTTCCTTCTCCACGCTCTCCTCAGGTTGCCCTTGTTGCCTCCTGGTGCCCTTGAGCTGGACAGACTTGTTTCCGCTTCAACCCAAGTAGGTTCTGAGGTCCTCCGAAAAGGCTGAGCAGGTCCCCCTTGGTTGTGTGGATGTTTATACCCTAAGGGAAGTCAGCCGCCATGTAGGACATCCTACTGAGCATCTCCCTCTGGCCCTGTGATCATCAGCTCTGTGAATGGGTCCTCCTCTGCTGCCACGACCAGCCTCCTGGCCTGCTGAGCACCCCATGCGATGTCTGCATCCCAGAGGAGCAAAGCAGTCTACTGTCTCCACCTAAGGTCCTTAGCCACTGTCTCCAAAGTGTGGAGATGAGCATCGCACACCACCGCTGAATTTGAGATTATCTGTTAGCAGTTGGAACTGAGACTATTCATTAGCAAAAGGTTTCAAAAATGATATTTAACCTTTACTGAAGTGTAAATTATTGTGAACTCTTATAATGTTGTGTTGCCTCAGAATCCATTTAAACATGTTAAACTTGCTCGTACCAGAAGTGGGATCAGCCACACAATTTCCAGTTCTACATCCCACCCAGCTGATGCACCCTGCAACCAGGCATCTTTCCTGTCTAGCCCATTGGGCTTTCTGCTCTCCCACAGCTTCTTTAAAAGGGACCATTCAGGAAATTATCCGGCTCTATTCCCTTATACAAGCTGGGATTTAGCTCAGTTGGTAGAGTGCTGCTCTGTAGTATCTGAGGTCCTGAGTTTAATTCCCAGCACTGCAAAAATGTGAGAAGGACTTAGCAATCCATTCCTGAGGCAATCGTGAAACAATTAGCCGTTGAAAATACTATAAGGTGCATGATGAGTCAGACATGACTCGACTGCCCCTAACAACAACATTCCCTTATACATTCATTAATTGCTTATGCAGCCTGCAGCTGTACCTCTGTGGCCTCTTATCCTGTCAGATCTTGGAAGCTAAGCAGGGTTGGGCCTGGTTAGTACTTGGATTCGAGACTACCTGGGAGCAACAGGTGTTGTAGGCTTGAGAGAAGGATCTAGCAACCCACTTCCAAAAATCAACCAACCATTGAAAACCCTATGAATAGCATGGAAAATACTGTTTTGTCTGTTGTACATAGGGTCGCTATGAGTCGGTGTCGGCACCTAACAACAACAACAACAACAACAACAATTGCATATGCTCTCTCCCTGTCTGGCTCTTCATTCCTGCATCTTGTGACCTGGACAGAGGACTGTTTTTCCAAGTCTTTGTTCTCTTCTTGCTCAGAATCTGTAAGTAAAACCTCTTTGAACTTGTTCTTACATTGGGTTGCAGTGAATTTTTACTTCTACCTAAAGAACTGGGGTTAATGTAGGCCGGGTTTCCCTGGGTGCTGGAGAAGGCACAAGGTGAGGTTCTGCTGCCACAGTGATGGTCAGACAGGCATAATCTGGACATGGATCAGATAAGAGGCCCAAGGGACATTGCTAGAGTGACCAATTCCCTCTTGAGGGACTCTTGCTCACCGGTTGATCAACTGGTAATTCATCTGCATGCAGGTAAAAGTGTGTGTGAAGGACACACTGTGAATACTCACTCCCCAACTTTCCATTAGGACAGCATTCTTGGCTCCTCCAGTAAAGAAACCCAAATTTAGCTGAGGGGGTCTCAAAACATGCATTTGTTCATCCCTGATAGAAAATAACCTCATTACATATCAACAGTTTTAAGGCATCTGGACTTTTGACTCTGTGAAACTATCCTAGGGTCATGGTCAGATATATAGACAAAAAGTTAATGTACAAAACACAGATGTCTAGATTATTTATAGTAATTTCCAGTTGTATATACATTAACAGTAAATAGTGAAATAATTTCATTCAATTAAATAATAAACGTTACTTTATACCATGGAAGAGTTTTTAGTAATGCATATATGAGTGAGAGTCTAAGATGAAGCAGAAGCTATTTTAGGTATTTAAATACATTTAAATACATTTAAGAGGGAGGGAAATGTACACAGAGTTAATTTTACAGGTCATGGAAGAAGTGAGCAGCCAAACAGGGGATGTGGACATCAGTGACATTAGGGAAGAGGGACTGTTAGCAAGCCAAGAGTGGGACCATGTAGCCTGTCAGGAAGATGCCAGGTGACCAGGTGGAGGGATGGATAAAAGGAAGGAGAGAAAGAGAGAGGGAGAGAGGGAGAGAGAGAATTTGCCCTAGATTTGCCCTTCTTTTCTGTCCAATCAAACCCACCCAAAACTTCGCTGAGCTGGGAGAGGCAAACTCAGCACAGGAAGCAGGACCTCTGAAAGACAAAACAGGGCTGCAGAGGGAAGAATAAATCTAAAGCCAAAGGCCAAAGCCCAGCACAACACGTGGAAAGCAAAAAACATAATGATCCCTGGAAGCACACCCTGCACTGCACACAGCAGGTCCTGTGCTCACCCGTGTCTGCCTGAGAATTTAATCTGTTATTTTAAATGGTGAGTTATTTGAAAGTGATTTCATTCTCATGAAAATTTAACTCTACAAACTTGACTGCAGAAATCTGAACTCAGAATTATCTGCATTGATGAATTTTCATTGATAATGTAAGATTTCAAAAGAAATTTCATCCGGACTCTTCCAGGATGACAGTATAACACTCTGAATGAGAAATGCCAGAGCAATAAAGGAGACACTCTAATCCCAGGAGAGAAAAGCAGAAACTGCATCAGAAAATTAAATAAAGATGATCACAAATGAACCCATGCAGAACAACAAAGACTGCAGAGCAGATTAAGAAAGCAACTCCTCTGTGTGCCATTCTGGGAGGGAGGGGAAGCCCGCCTCTAACTGAGGGTAAACACCTTGCTCCACTCAGGTGAAAAGTGCCTGGAGATCTCAGTCGCAGGTCTACCCCAGGGCTCTCACAAGCCTTAAATCCTGCTGGGTGATCTGAGACAACAGAGGTCCCCCAGAATGAAAGGCAAGTGAAGCAAAAGGAAAAAAGTTTCATTTAAGTACATCCTGCACCCCATCCCTTTAGCAATATAATTAAGATGGACTCCCCTTCTAATGGCAGCTCTCCACTCTTGTTGGCCCTCCTCTTCTAGAGCCGTGGCTGTCTTTACAGTGCTGGGGATCAAACTCAGGGCATCACACATGTTAGGCCATCGCTGTATTCCTGAGCTACCCCTGAAGTCTACAACCACACCTCCCTGAACACCTGATCTCTCAGATTTCAGAAGCAAAGCAGGCTGGGGCCTGGTTAGTATTTGGATGGAGAAATGGTGGCTGTCCTCAGCCCCTAGAGACTGTCCTCCTTTCCCTGCCATGTGGCTTACTCTGCACAGTCTCTTTGTCAAACCAGTGAGGGAAATCAGATGCAAGTTTGTATGATGTGACATAATCATGAGTGCTATCCCATCCCCTTTGCTTATCACCCAGAGAGCAGATCATGCCCCATTGTTAATATTGGGAGGTGTTTGTCATTGAAGGTCACCTTATGGCCTGGCTATAATAGATCCAAGGGTGACATGTGAAGACGTATCTATGGGCCAATGATATGAGCAGGAGCGAGGATATGTGTTCAAAATAGAAGATCCTGAAAAATATGAAAATGCAAAGAAGAGCTTTTCAATTCTTTATGCCATGACCCTAATGAATGTCTCTCAGAATCGAACTTAGGGATAGTTTTCAAGAGGCTGGGATATGTGTTCTAAAATTTTTAAATGTGTGCTTGACAGTTAACCACAAACGAACACCCACCAACAAAATCCAACAGTATTTCTCTTGACGTACAGATGTATTCCAAAATGTATTTGTGCATTTCATAAATGTTAAAATTATATTAGATTTTTTGTAATTATAATAGTAATTGATTGACTACTTTACATTAAATTTTTATGAAAGGAAGAAAACAATAATTATCACACCAATCTTGACTATATATTATCACACCAATCTTGACTCAGAATCCATTTCCATCCATTTCCATTGGTTTCCATCTCTTTCCATCTGTTTCCATCCTAGATATCTGTTTCCATCTCAGAATGTAAGCAGGGTTAGGCCTGGTTAGTCCTTGGATGGGAGTCCTTGGTTAGTCCTTGGATGGGAGACCTCCTGGGAGCACCAGGTATTGTAGGCATGGAGAAAGACCTGGCAACCCACACCCCAAGAAACAATCAGCCATTGAAAATCTTGTGAGTAGCAGAGAAGCACTAAAAATACTGTTTGCCTGTTGTACATTAGGGTCCCTATGAGTCGGACACCAACTTGATGGGACATAACAACAACCACAACAACGTGCAAAGAATGTGATATTTGGTGTGAAGTTTTATAAAGCTCTTGAGATCCCAGTATATATAAGAAGAACTAACCACAATGATCTAAGTTTGGACGATTTCCACAATACAAAACAGTTTAGAAAAAATGCTTTTTGTATAAACATAACCTGTCTATTCTACCTATTGAAAATTCTATCTATCTATCTATCTATCTATCTATCTATCTATCTATCTATTCTATTCTATTCTATCTAACTATTGAAAACCCTATGAATATCAGAGAAGCACTATTTAACATAGTGCAGGAAAATAAGGCCCCTAAGCTGGAAGACATTCAAGAAACAACTGGGGAAGAATTACCTCCTCAAAGATCAATCAACTTTAATGACAGGAATGGAGTAAAGTCCCTTGACAAACCTTTTGCTGATGTGGCACAACTCAAAATGAGAAGAAACATGGTGACTGCAACACTGGGCTCAAACATACAAAGATCAGGTATATGGCACAGTGTTGGGTAGTGTTTTATTCTGTAATACTTAGGGTCACTGAATCAGATCCAACTCAACAGATAGCACCCAACAACAAGCCTATCTATTCTGACTAGTGATCAATTAAGATTTTTTTGTATTACTTTTCTAAATCCAATGTATGTGATTGTTGTTATTGTTTTTCATTTAATTTAGATTGAAACACATAAATTTGCATTTATTTTGTTTTCTTTTGACACTAGATTGTAAACCTTTTTATGTGGTTTGTTAGTTTATACACTTTAGTGTTGATCCCAGGAAAGTTGGAAGCATCATAATCTCCTAGACATTGAGTTTATATCCTGTAACAAAGGCATAATGCAAACTAAATGTTAAGTGTTGTTCTTAAATTTCTTCAAATTAGCATCATCATTTAAAGAATTTTATTGGAATTTCATGGGAACATTGCAAGAAAATCTCTCTGGAGATAGTTCTAGTACAAGAAATTGTATTCTTAGTTTATTATAAAAATGAATTTTCATTTAAAATGCCTGTTAGTCTCTAAGTAAACTTCGCATACTCTATCTTTTGAAGTTTAAGAGAATTTAAAGAGTAACTTGGTAAATCATTATAGCTTTTGTCTCAAAATGGTGATAAGATGTGTAATTTGCTATATATTTTTTCCTACTGCTAATTAGAGAAAGGAAAGGAAAAAAGAATTATTAGAAACAAGATTGGTAGAACCTTTTGTTAGAATCTGAATAAAAAATTTGTATATATATATATATATATATATTCAGCTTTCTAAATTGTGTTACTGTGGGCTATATTTTAAATCAGAAGGCTTTGTCATAGAGATACTGAAAAAAATAAAATGATATCACTTGGCAGATTCAATTTGTCATCAAACTATGGGAGCTTAATCCTGTTAAAAGAGAAAAAGAAGCAAAATGCAAGTTGAATTTTGCTATCAGTATATCCCCTCAAATTTAAGAGAAATTTAAAAAGGATTAGCATTAAACTTAAAGGAAATATCAAATTTTTGTGTTATATTTTCAAAGTATATAAACTTTACTAATGATATCACATTATGTGTCAAATACTGTTTAAATGCTCATATAAGAAATTTGTGTTTTGAAGCATTCCTTAAACTCTATTATCCAACCAAAGACTATGTTCTATCACACAGAGGGTGAGTTGATCATGTGCATCACTGTCCTGCCTGGCACAGGCACCCCTTCCTCATTCTGCTGATTTCATGGAGACAACTACATTATCTTGGAGGATGACCAGCCACCAATGGAGGATCAGGTCCATAAACCAGATCTTGAAAGGACACTTCCATCAGTCAGGCATATCTATTTTGGAGGGAGTTAGAAAAGAACTTTCTCATAAATGAGTATTATTTATAGGTATTATCAAAAGCTATTAAAAATGGAGTTGATGATAACCAGGCACAGTGGTGCACACCTGTTATCCTAGCACTTAGGAGGTCGAGGCAGGAGGATTGGGAGTTATAGACCAGCCTGGGCTACACAAGAAAACCCTATCAAAATAAATAAATAAATAAGTGGAATTGACATGTTTTACATTGATTTTAAATAAAGAGTATCTTAAGTTAAAAATTAAAAGGTAAATAAAATCCTGATGACTTTAGAACTAAGTGTAGAATAATGAGGAAATTATCCTTCAACAATGTAAGAACAATTATAACAATCTGCTTATTAATAGAATCTACTGGCAATTTATTAACAATAGTTAACATGGGTATAATTAGAAAGAAAAAGGGCTGAAGAATTAGTCAATAGTTTTAGGGTTTAATTCCTAATTGAACTAGTATGCAA
>VMDO01033102.1:0-18280 GCA_007922755.1 Pedetes capensis
AATATATATATATATATATATATATATATATATATATATATATATATATATATGTCACACTGGAAAAGGTTACCTTTAAGAAATCACTTCAGAGCCAGCACAGTGGTGCACGCCTGTAATCCCAGCAGCCCAGGAGGCAGAGGCAGGAGGATCGCAAGATCAAGACCAGAGGCAGTCTGCATAACTTAGCAATACCGTCTCACAAAGTTAAAAAAAAAAAAAAAAGTGCTGGGGGTGCCACTGAGTGGTCCAGCACTTGCAAAGCATGCAAGTGCAAGGCCCTGGGTTCAACCCCCAGTACTGCAAGAAAAAAAGAAAAGAAAAGAAAGCACTTCACTCAGCAGTTAGCTCAAAGGAATATGAGCCAATTTAGGATTTAAAAACACCAATATATACCAGGATTATTAGTAAATATAAAGAAAATTATATATTCCTTACTTCCCAAAATACAATCATGTGCTACATAACAACATTTCAATGCTGTTAGGTGTGGTCAAGTCAGTATCCTACCCATAGTGACCCTATGTACCATAGGTGAAACACTATTGTTACTGCTTCTCTGCTATTCATAGTTTTCAATGGCAGATTGTTTTTTAGGAGTGGTTTGCTGGGTCCTTCTCCCAAACCTATAGCACCTGTTGTTCCCAGGTGGTCTCCCATCCTAGATCTAACTAGGCCAGACCCTGCTTAGCTTCCGAGACCTGACAGGTTCAGACGCCACAGTGGTACGGCTGCAGGCTTTTCAGTCAATGGTTTTACTACTGTTGTATATGAGTTTCAGTCAATAGTGGGACTCATATACAACAGTGGTAAAGTAAGATTATAACAAAGCCGAAAAGTCCCTATTTCCCAGTGACATTGCAGTGAACACAGGGTCTAGCACAACACATTATTCAAGTCTTTATAGAGATGCTACTTGATTTGGATACTAAATGACTGTTCTTGGTTTACATATCTATGTATTATATTTTTGTTTCTCTATCATGTATCTGTCCATTTGTCATGTTGTGGGGGCCTGCATGTTGCTAGAATGTTGAAAGCTCGGTGGACAGGTTTCAGATGAGCTTCCAAACTAAGACTGACTAGGGAGAAGGACCCAGCAGCCCATTCCTCAAACAATTAGCCATTGAAAACCCTAGGAACAGCAAGGAAGCACTGTCAATTATAGTGCCAGAAAATAAGTCCCTCAGGCTGGAAAGCATTCAAGAAATAACTGGAGAAGCACTGCCTCCTCAAAGTAGAATTGACCTAAATGACAGGTATGGAGTAAAAAGCCCTTGGGACCTCCTTTTGCTGATGTGGCACAACTCAAAATGAGACAAAACGTAGTGTCTGCAACATGAGGGTCAAACATAAAAAATCTGTGTGCACGGCACAGTGTTGGGTACTGGTCCATTCTATTTTACGCAGGATCGCTATGAGTTGGACCCAAATCGATGGCACCCAACATTTTTTTCCTAATTGTTTTAGATTTTTGGAGCATATTCCTATTTATAAAAAAAAAAAAAAAAAGTTTATTGTAGCTAGGTGTGGTGGCACACACCTGTAATCCCAACACTCAAGAGCCTGAGGCAAGAGGATCATCCAAGCTGAGCCCAGCCTAGGCTACAAAACTAGACTATCTCAAAAAAAAGTTTACTATAGAACAGTATACTATGTTATGCCAAAAGCTGCCTCATTTATCTTGTGTTATCTTGACAACATAAAGAGGCTATGTCAAGCAACTGACCTATACCAGGGGCCCCCAACCCCCAGGCACTGATCATGCCCAGGTCCTGGTTCATGGCCTATTAGGAATTGTGCCACACAACAGGAGGTAATCGGCAGGCAAGACAGTAAAGCTTCGGGTATATTTACAGACACTCCTCATCACTCACATTACCACCTGAACTCCACCTCCAGTCAGAACAACTTCCCCTACCATGGAAAAACTGTCTTACATGAAACCTTTGCCTGGTGCTAAAAACGTTGCAAACCACCCACATATACCATGTCAAGTTTGTGTATGTATACTCTTTGTTTACATAATGATGAATGCCTCAGAACATACCTCTGTTGTTAAGTGACATGTGACTGTACAGTCCACTAGGCAGTCACTCAGATTCTTTATCAGGAATGATAAAATCTATGTGTACAAGGGTCAAGTAAGTTGGAAACCTAAATAAATGAAGGAGCTCCAAGTGAACACATGACCCATCTCAAGTAATTTTAAATCACCTTTTAAAGAATTCTAACAAAGACGACACAAGTTCAAGACCAGCCTGGGCTAGAAAACAAGCCGGTCTCAGGAGATTGAGGCAGGAGGGTCACAAGTTCAAGGCCAGAGGCAGCCTGGCAAAATGGTGAGATGCTGTCTTAAAATTTAAAACAAAAGAAAATAAAAAAAGCAAGGGTGGGGGGCTAAAGGTGCAGCTCAGTGGGGGAGCACTCGCCTAGCATGCAAGCAGCTCTCAATTCAATTCTCAAATATGGAAAGAAAGAAAAACCAAAAAAAAGCTAACAGAAAAATACCAGGATGTGCATGGTGGTGCACACCTATAATTCCAGCTCTCAGGAGACTTAAACAGGAGGATCAAGAGTTTAAGGCCAGTGTCAGCTACAAACCAAACATAAATAAATAAGGGAATGGCATGAAGAAGGTAGACTTCACCCACATTTCTAGTGAGAGTTAATACTACTATAACATTTCTGCATGGCAGTCTGATAATATACACCAAAATGAACATATATTTCCTTCAACCTGGTAACAGGAAGCCTGTGGCCATACCATTATGGCATCTGATCCCATCAGATCTCAGAAGCAGGGTCGGACCTGGTTAGTACTTAGATGGGAAACTGCCTGGGAACACCAGCTATAGGCTTGAGAGAAAGACCTGGCACCCCACTCCCCCCCCACCCCGCCGCCAAGAAAAAATATCTGCCATCAAAAATCCTATGAATAGCAGAGAAGCACTGACAATAGTGATTCACCTGTTGTACACAGAGTCGCTGAGTCACTCACTCACTCAACAGCACCTAACAACAACCGTAATAGGAATATTAGAAAATTACCATGAAAAAGAACTAACAGGTAATATGTTGTTGCGGTACTGGAAGTGAGGGTCTCACACTCACTTTTGTAAGTGCTCTGCCACTGAGCTGCACCCCTAACTTGTTTTCTTTTTCTTTTTCTTTTTGAGACAGGGCCTCGCTAAGTTACACAGGCTATCTCTGGCCTCGAAGTTGCAATCCTCCATGCTAATGCATAAAGACAATATACATTTTAAACAACCTAAATACCCAACAGCAGAAACACTATACATGAAGCACATCCAATGGCACAAGCCTGTAATCCAAGGAACTAGGGAGGCAGAGGCAGGAGGATTGCAACTTCGAGGCCAGAGACAGCCTGTGTAACTTAGCGAGACCCTGTCTCAAAAAGAAAAAAACAAGTTAGGGGTACAGCTCAGCGGCAGAGCACTTACAAAAGTGAGTGTGAGACCCTAGGTTCAATCTTCCAGTACCGCAACAACAACAAAATTAACCATACCCACAAGATGTGGTGTCACACGCATGCCTGGAATACCAGCAACTCAGGAGGCAGAGGTAGGAAGATTGCAGGGTCAAGGCGAGAGAGAGCCTGTGAAACTTAGCAAGAACCTTTCTCAAGATAAAAAAATAAAAAACGGGCTGGGGGTACAGCTTAATGGTAGAGCACTTACAAAGTAGGTGCAAGCCTGTGGGTTCAATCCCCCAAGTACCGCAAAAAATAAAAATAATTGAAAAAATGGACTAAGGGTGCAGCTCAGTGATAGAACGCTTGCAAAGCTCATGTGAGACACTGGGTTCAACCCCCCTCCACTCCCGCAAAATCAATAAATAAAGAACCTCCATTCTATAATATACTAAACTACTATTTAGAATGCCTGCCGCCATAGCCCTGTGGCATCTGATCCTGTCAGATCTCAGAAGCTAAGCAGGGTCAGGCCTGGTTAGTACCTGGATGGGAGACCGCCTGGGAACACCAGAAGCTGTAGGCTTGGGAGAAGGACCTGGCAACCCCCTCCCAAAAAGCAATCTGCCACTGAAAACCCTATGAACAGCAGAGAAGCACTGACAATAGTGTTTCCCCTGTGGTACAGAGGGTCGCTATGAGTCGGATACCGACTCGACAGCACCTACCAACACAACAACTATTTAGAACAGTAGGGGAAACCAGGTATAGTGGTATGTCCCTATAATCCCAGCACTCAGGAGGCTGAAGCTGGAGGATCTGAGTTCAAGGTCAGCTTAGGCTACATAGTGAGACTTTGTCTCAACAATTAAAAAAAAAAAAAAAAAAATGAGTAGGCTGGGGATGTAGCCTAGTGCTAGAATGTATGCCTGGGTTCAATCAGCAGCAGCACCAAGGAGAAAGAAAAAAAGGAAAAAAAAAAAAAAAAAAGACTAGATACAGATTTACTGACATGGAAAGCTATCCACAAGTATTAATTTTTAAAAACATGCTACTATAAGCCAAGATGGCACCACCTGCCAAGCTCCCAAGTGCTATTTCTGGTCACATCCAGAAGCACAATTCTACGCCACAGACAAGATAGGTTGGCAAGTGTCAGTGGTGTGGGTTTTCTGAGAACTGCTCATAGCAGATCCAGTCAGCAGCCAACATATCTAGCAGAAACAAAAATCAGCTGCCCAGCAACTCCAGCAGTTATAGAATCTAATAAAGCAGATCCACTGGCCTACACTGAAGAGCTTCTAAGTAATATAAAATCCACTACAAACCTAATGTGGAAAAAACAAATTACAATCAAATAAAGCCCAGCAAAGAATAAACAAGAGCTGGCAATATTTATCGCACAGACTGGTCACTTCTCCCCAGATTATCTAGGCAATTTTCCTTGAGAGCTGAATGGTCTCCTTTCCAACAATTATGTCTTAAATCTGCATCTTCTAATAACATTTTGCAAAGCTATGATATGAGAAATAAGAATCACATCAATGCATAAAGCTTGCTAGGGAACTCTGTTTTGAACTTCTTTAGCAACTAGCTTCTGAGATTTTATATACTCCTCTCATGACTGATAGTGAGAATGTAAGCACAAAACACAAGAACAAGGTGAATAAAATATTACAGAATTTCATGTCCACCATGTTAAGAGACAGCAATGCAACTTCAGCCAAACTATCTTTGGATGTGATGACTGATCTACTGCAGAAGAAATATCTGGAATGATGCCCAAAGTGTCAATGTTATCCCAACTGCATATTTCTCTAAGGTCACCAAGATATTGGTTGCTTCCTTGACAGTGTTTTTATTTTTATTAATTCCTTTCTTTTTCTTGAAACAGACTCCCCATATGTAGCTCAGGATGGCCTCAAACTCTTGATCTCCCTATCTCAGCCTCCTGAGTGCTGGGATTACAGGTCATCACCCCTATTCCCAGCTTACTACCTTAACATTCTTCCTAAATTAAGATGAAAAAGAGTAACAACTGGACACTATCTCAGAATCTGAGGATAAGGGGCCAACAGCAAGAAACCTGCTAGTGCAAGATGCCACAAGAGAGGTGCCCAACACAAGAAAAAGTTTCGTACAAAAGAAACAAAAGAAGAATAAAAACAGAGGTGTTTAACTTTTCAGCTATTCACTTGATTCATGATTCCCCCCCACCCTTTTGGACAGAAGCCAATAAAGCAGCTGGAGAGCTTTCAATAGAGATTTAAAGTACAAATGATGCTCTTGAATCTTATCTCCAGATTGGTGGGAACATGAGCTTTCTCTCACCTTATCTCCAAATTGGTAGGAATTCATGAGCTTGCTAACTTCTATGCCTTTGGGCAAAAGTTTCTGCAAAAATACCAGAGAAAGGTAACACAAATCTTTCTGTTTGCTGCACAAGCATCTCATCACCTGGTAATCCCAGAAATCATTCAGTCATTGCTCATGACCATGAACAATCATTTTGTTATAGACAAGAATTCTGGGGAAATCAAAACAGTAGGAACCAATGCTATAAAAAAGATAATAGCCCAACATCCTCTAGCCATGACTGAGAGCTTGCTCAAGACCTGGCCTGGTATAAAAAACAAAGAAAATAAAGTGATGAACTCTGCTATAACTTTGGCTCAATTCTTCTAAAACCTCAGATGTTACAGCAGAAATTCCAGAGTAAACCTACAAGTGCCTTGATAAAATCAAAAGTGGAAGAACATGGAGACTAATAAGTTCTGAAAACTGAGGAGGAAAAGAATGTTGAAAAATACCAGGCGTGGTGGCTCACATCTATAATCCCAGCAACTTGGGAGGCAGAGACAGGAGGATTGCAAGTTAGAGGACAGAGGCCACCTACGTTATTCAGCCAGACCCTGACTCAAAGTGAAAAGTAAAAATTGGGCTGGGTGTGCATCCCAGTGATAAAGCACTTGCAAAGTATGTCAGAGGCTCTGGGTTCAACTTCCAAGTATTGCGTGCCCCCCCACCCCAAAAAAAGAATGCTAAAAACTGTTACAGATGTGTGGGAAAGTACCCGTCTCAGTGAGGAGGAGGGTAATGGTGAATGGGCTAACAGGACAATCGTTTCAATAAGGAACAGCAAGAAATCTCTAAGAAATGGAACAGCAAGCTGGGTGTGGTGACAAATGCCTGTAATCCCAGCAGTCAAGAGGATAGAAAGTGACTCAAACAAAAAAGCATTCTTTTGGAGAAAAGCAGCTGGCACCATGACATATACTTTGTGTTGTTTTTGAGATAAGCTCTCCCTGTGTAGCCCAGTTTGACTGGGAACACTCAATCCTCCTGCCTCACCACCCACATGCTTGGATTACAGGTATGGGATACCACAACTCACTAAGAGTTGCGTGCGTGCGTGCGTGCGTGCATGTGTGTATGTTGCTAGAGATTGAACCCAGGGCCTTATGCGTGGTAGGCAAGTATTCTACTACTCAGCTAAATTCCCATCCCTTAGTTTTTGGGGTTTTGTTTTTGCAGTACGGGGGGATTGAACCCATGGCCTCCTGCATACCAGGCAACTGCTCTACCAGTGAACTGCTTCACCAGCCCCTTTTATTATTTTAAGGCAAGGTCTTGCTAAATAAAATAGGTTACCTCTAGCCTCCAACCTGCAATCCTCTTACCTCAGCCTCTCAAATCACTAGGATTACAGGTATGGGCCACGACACTCCAGGCCTTGAGTTTTTGAGACAGAGTATTGTTATAATAGCTCAGGATGGCCTCAGACTTGTACCTCCTACTTGTACCTTCAGAGTGCTGGGATTACAAGTGTGCACCACCAAGACCAGCAAAATATACTTAAAAAAGACAAACTGTAAACTCCAAGCAAGTTTTCTACTCCAAAAAAAAAATGCTAAATTTGTATTACTAATCTGAAAATTAGTACATCATGAATATTTACATTAGCCAGATATGGTGGTACTTGCTCACCTGTACACCTAGCACTCGGGAGACTGGGCCGAGAAGATTGAGCTCCAGGCATGGACTACATAGCAAGACCCTGTCTCAACAAAATAAAACAAAAAGACTATTTACATGAGTAAGTCCAGAAGTACCATATTTTGAAAACTGAAAGGACAAAAAAAAAAAAAAGAAACAAACAAGTTCGGTGGCACATGCTGTTAATACCCGCACTCAAGAGGCTGAGGCAGGAAGATCTCAAGTTGAAGTCCAGCCTGGGCTGCATAGTGAGTTTCAGGCCAGCCCGGGCTATGTAGTAAGACCCTATAACAAAAAAAAAAAAAAAAAGGAACAGGAAAAAAACACAAATCCTGGGCATAATCCCAGCAACTCAGGAGGTTGAGGCAGAAAGATCTCAAGGCAGCCAGTGTAACTTAGCAAAACCATGTCTCAAAAAATAAAAATGGGGCTGGGAGTGAACTTGCCCAGCATGTCCAAGGCCCTGAGTTCAACTCCCCAACAAAACGACTGAACAATCACTGGTTTAAGCCAATTGTTTTTCATTCATTCACTTACTTATTTTTACTTGAGGGTTGAATCCAGGGCATTGCACATACCTTCCAAGTGCTCTACCAATGGGCTGCACCTCCAGCCCATTTTTCACTTATTTTTCCTGAGTTAAGGACTCCCTAAATTATGCAAGCTGCCTCTGGCCTTGAACTTCTCATCCTCCTGCCTCCATCTGCTCAATTACTGGGATTACAGGCATGAGCCCCCACTCTGAGCTGTTTCAAAAACCAGATTTACAATATAAAAAATGAACCCTAAAGCAATCTATGAGACTGGGATTTGGTATAGAGTGGTATAGAGTTGGTATAGAGTGCCACTCTGCAGTCTCTGATGCCCTGGGTTCAGTACCCAGCACCCTAAAAATGGAAGAAGGCATTTGATCCATTCCTGAGGCAATCCCAAAACAATCAGCCATTGAAAACTCTGAGGATTGCTATCAGTAGACACAACCAAAGGGCACCTAACAACAACAACAAAGTAATCTATGGACTAACAATGCTCTGATACTGATTCATCAACTAAAACAAATGTGCATGAACTTGAACAAATGCACAAAGTGTTAGTAACAGGGAAATAGGGGAAAGAATAAAGTCTTTTTTTCTTTTTTTAATTCTACATATGCAGACAGATTGTTTTGTATGTTTGTTTGTTTTTGAGACAGCATCATGCTATGTAGCCTAGGCAGGCCTCAAACTTAATGATCTTCCTGCCTCAGCTTCCCAAATGCTGGGATTAAAGGTCTACACCAGGCTAGAAGTGTTCCCTAATCTTTTTTTTTTTTTTTTTTTTTTTGGTGCCAGCAATTGAACCCTGGGCCCTGTGCATACTAGGGAAATGCTCTACCACTGAGCTACATCCCCAACCCCCAGATGTGCAAATAAATATCTGTATAAGCAGAAGAAGTCCGAAAAATTGGTATCAAACTGTTACCAGTGACTACTTATAACGATTTTAACTGGAAAAAGAGCATGAGAAAAAATTTTATTTTATACCCTCTGCGCTGAGAACTTGGCTTCTGAAACCAGATATATGGATTCAAATCTCAGCTCCAGCTCTTAACTAGCTGATAAATTTTGGAAGTTAATTTCTCCATGCCTCAGTTTCCTTACCTATAAAATAGGAATAACAGTATGTACTTACCATGCTATTGCAGGGATCAAATGACTTAATACATGTAAAGCAGTAGAAAACTGTTTAATATATAGTAAGTTCTTAATAGGTGTTAATCATCATCATCATCAAGCATAATTATTCCTGAATTTTCTTTTCATATCTTAATCAGAAAGACGTCAGGAAAATTTGACTTATCAAGTCCCTTTCTAGTGAGATCTACAGTGCAAAAGCATTCAAAGGCCAAATAAAAATAATCTGAAAACAGAAATAATAATCTTCAGATTACAAACACTTAATATGAGTCCAAAGCCGGACATAGTGGTACACACCTGTAATACTAGCAGTCAGAAGGCTGGGGCAAGACCATTGTGAGTTCAAGGCCAGTTTGGGCTACATAGTGAATTCCAGGCCAGCCTGGTATACATGAGCCCCTGTCTCAAAAATAAAAAACCAAGAATCCATAAAAATAATCACCAAGAATCCATAAAAATAATCACCCAATAGGGATCTCTCTCTCACACATACACACACCTAAAAAAAACCACCTAAGTGGTACAACGGGGCCAGGATTTAGCTCAGTTGGTAGAGCACTGCACTGCAGCCTCTGAGGTCCCGAGTTCAATTTCCAGCACCGCAAAAATGGAAGAAGGCCCGGGCAATCCACTCCCAAGGCAATCCGGAAACAGTCAGCCATTGAAAACCCTATGAGGATCGCTATGAGTTGGATACTGACTTGACGGCATACAACAACAACACGTGGTACCACACTTGATAATTTTTTCACTTTCCCCTTTATACTTTTCTGACTCATTTTAATTTCGTACACTGAATACATTCCCTCTGACCCTCAGTACTAGGGGTTGATCCCAGAGCCTCCTACATGCTCGGGAAATGCACTACCAGTGAGCAATACCCTCAGCCCTTTTTTTTTTTTTTTTTTTTTTTTTTGCTTTTTACCTTGAGACATGCTCTCATTAAATTGCACAAGCTAACTTGCTTGCTTGATTTTTCTTTCTTTCTTTTTTTCTTTATTTATTTTTGAGACAGCAATTCACTACATAGCCCACACTATCCTCAAACTCATAATGTTCCTGACTTGGCCTCTTGAGTGCTGGGATTACAGCTGTACATCACCATATCCAGCCCTGAATATATATCATTTTAATAGAGATTCGCAAACTTTTTCTATTGAGGGCTAGATAATAAATATTTTAGGGCTTGCAGGCCATATAGGTCTCTGTTACAACTATACAGCTACTCAACTCTGTCACTGTACCACAATAGCAATCACAGATAAATACCTAAACAAATGCATATGGCAAGCCTGGCATGGTGGTGCACGTCTGTAATCCCAGCACTTGGGAAGCTAAAGCAGGAGGATCAAAGTGAGTTCAAGGTCAGCCTGATCCACGTAATGAGTTCTAGGACAGCCTGGCAATCCATGTCTCAAAAAAACAAAAGAAAAAAATATGTAAGTATATGGCTTTGTTCCAACAAAAACTTAACTTGCAGTGAGGTGTGTCACTCACCAATAAGCCCAGCACTTGGGAGACTGAGACAGGAGGACTGACCCTAGTTCAAGGCCAGCCTGGTCTGCAACATAGTGATTTCTAGGGCAGCACGGGCTATACAGTAAGACTCTGTCAATAAATAAATATTTACAAAAATTAGCAGTACCAAGAACTCGGCCTGCAGGCTGTAAAGTTTGCCAACCTCTACAAGGAAGAATAAAACGAAATTATTTTCATTTAGGAAAACAAAATTACTTATAGTAAAGAAAGTACATTAGTTAAATGGACACTATTGATGGAAAAGATCCATTCATTTATACATTCATACAATGATCCCAGAGACAGAAAAACATAAACCATCTTTAAGCTCTATAAATCTTACTCTCACCCCTAGGACACCAGGAAGAAGATAAAATCTGCTAGCAAAGTTGCCCAAAGCCTAGAGAGAAATATATACTGATGGGTAGTCAGTTATAAATACAAGCTAAAAGAAAGATGCCTTTCATATTTAAACTAATTAGAATTTTTTTCAAACTTCACAACTCACCACCATTCAGCTGCCACCCTATGTCTAGAAGTCTCAATAACTGATGAAATAATTTTAGTTTACAGATTGTCACAATTAGCCCTGTGACAAATTTGTAAGAAAGAATGAAAAAAAATCTAGTGTCTAATGTCTTCTAACATCGTCTAAGAAACAGTAGTGAAGAGAAACTTTAAAGTGGCCTTTGATAAGAGGATACTTCAAACTTCAGAACTGACAAGTTTATAGCCAGGAGCTGTGGCTCGCATTTAAAATCCCAGAGACTCTAATCCCAAAGACTCTAATTCCAGAGACTTGGGAGGCTGAAGCAGGAGGATCATGAGTTCAAGGCCAGAGGCAGCACGAGCAATTTAGCAAGACCCTGACTCAAAAATATAAAAAGATAAAAAATGGGCTGAGGGTGCAATCCTGTGGTAGAGCATGTGCAAGGTATGTGCAAGACCCTGGGTTCAATCCCCAAGTTCGGGGACAGGGGCGGAAATGAAAAGAAAAATGAACTGCTTTATAATCTCCCCCTTAAAAAATAAAGGTTTTTGTTTTTTGTTTTTGCAGTACTGTGGGCTGAACCCAGGGCCTCCCACTTGCATGCTTTCCAAGTGCTATACCACTGAACTGCACCCACAGCACCCCCCCCCTTTTTTTTTTAACTTTTTGAAACAGGGTCTCACTAAATTACGCAGACTGCCTCTGGTCTCAAACTTGCAATTCTCCTGCCTCTGCCTCCCGAGTAGCTGGGATTACAGGCATGTACCACCATGCCCAGCTCAAAAAATAGTTTTGAGAGCCAGGAATGGGGTGGTACACACCTGTAATCCCAGCACTTTGGAGACTAAGGAAGGAGGATGGTGAGTTCTAGACCCGCTTGAGCTACATAGCAAGACTCTTAGCTAAATAAATAAATAAACAAATAAATAAAAGCTTTGAGCTAAAGGAAACTTCTTTTTAACATTTCGTTGGGAAGAGTTTTTGTTTTTACCAAACATTTTAAATGTTATAACAGACTTTTTGATGTTTTAAGTAGTGTATTGGGGATGAAGGTTAGCTCAACTGGTAGAGTACTGGTCTGTGCACTCTGAGGCCCTGAGTTCAATCCCCAGCATCGCAAAAAATGAGAGAAGAAACTGGTAGCCCACTCCCTAAGCAGTCAGTCATTGAAAATCCCATGAATAGCAGAGAAGCACTGATACAGTGTTGGGCATGGCACAGGGTTAGAGAGTGTTTCCTTCTGTTGTACATAGGGCTGGTATGAGTCGGACCAGACTTGACGGCACCGAACAACAACAAGAAGTAGTTTCTTGGGAGACAGGGGTGGAAGGTATGGGAAGATACAATGGAATAATAATACTGTAGAGGACTGAGAAATACTGAATCAAAAAAATTTTTAAACCGAAAGGCCATTCTACTGGAAAAAAAAAAAAAAGTACCAATTACTTGCAATGAAGCACGGCATCCTATAAAATACTAGCTGGGCATGTAATCTTTCTACCAAAATTCACTGTGGGACGATCTCATGAAGTTGTCAAATTCCCGAGGCAAACGTTTAAATCAAGGTCAAAAGCCAGGAGGAGGAAAAAGCACGATATTCCAATCCAAACTCTCCCACAGACTTCTAAAAACTTATTTTGTAACCCTGTTACGAGCATTTTCAAAAGCTAATACTGTCAGATGAAAAACCAAGTACTATCCCCAAGTAAGCTGCCTCAAGCGCCACCTAAGAAAAGGTGAGGAAAATCTTCCTACCCCAGTCACTGTAAAAGTAGTGCTGAGCAAAAGCCTGCCAAAGAAATTCCTATAAGTGACAAAAGACACCGATGAAGAAGGGGCGGGCAGGTTCTCTGCGTGGGCAGGCAGGAAGGGCAGCTGACCCGACTGGGCAGAGAGAAGTCGAGGGGCTTTGGACCCTCCGCGCCGCCGGGCGAGCGGGCGCTGGGCAACTGTAACAGCTGTTGCACAGAGGACCGATCCAGGCCCCTCGCAGACGCCCCTCGGGCCACCGCACACTGTGCGGGGCTGCAGGTCAGAGTTCGGGGCCAAGCTGGAGGCTGGCCAGCGCGCGCTCCCCGGCCCGCTCCAGGGACACCTGCCTCTCAGACCTCACCTCCTCCCCGACCCCGGGTTCTCCTTGTGCGCCCGGGAAACGGCGCTCGCACTCCGGAGACGCTCACCTGGAGCTGGCAGCCGCTTCACCGCACGTCTCGGACTCCGCGGGACGCAGCGCTGAGGGGAAGGAGAAGGAGGGGGACGGAGGAGGGAGGGGGTCCAGCTGGGTGTAGCTGCCACTGCCTCCGCAGCCTCTGCGATACCTTGTCTGGGATAGTGCTCGAGCCGCCGCGACCGCCGCCGCCGCTTCTGCCCGCCCCCGCGACCGATCGTCGCGGTGACGCGCATCGCACGAGGCGGATCGAGCCAATGAGACCAAACCCCGTGCGCAGCCGCGTTGGCATAAACCGGAAGCTGCGCCTCTGACTGATCTAGAACCTCGATGTATCTTGGGAGTTGTGGTTCGGCTGGGAACTGAATGTAAACAATGCTCAGCATCCAGGGACGCAGGAAAGAGCAGTCAGCCCGCCCTCGCACAGCTAATCTCAACGTTTTCCTCCCACCGAATAGGGAAGTAGTTTAGAGCCGTGGAGGTGGGGACCGCCCCGGCTCCCAGAAGCTTTCCCTAGTCGGTGTGGATGTGGGCTACACATCTTGGACAGAAGCCACAATTGAAGGATTTGGGCTGGATCTTGTGTTTGTACTCACGGCCAATATAATGCTAGGTAGGCGTCGCCTTGTGAGGGCGTCGGTATTCTAAAAGCGTTAGTCACCTCTTGCCCAAAACAGTTTACCTTTTATCGCCGTATTAATGTATTACGGTGTATACCTACTACTTCTAAAAAATATATATACAAACGCACTGACTCTTAAAATATATAATCTGAATGATTTTTAAGTAGTTTTATGTAGTGGTAGATCAAAAACTGCGTATTAATTGTGTCCATTTGCCCAGATTGAGTGATTTTTCCACGGGTGAGCTTTGTCACGAACAGACATGGTTAGGACTACAGGACCTGGTTTGCAGGAAAAAAAAAACGGTCTCTTCACGCTCAATTGTAGGAAAAATTTACCACACTTTTAAGGAGCAAATGCCTCAACTGTCAAAACTTTTGATATTAATAAAAAGAAATTCATAAGCTTTAGAGCAAGCCTATGCCCACAGTGTATTATTGTCTTTTTCTCTTACACCACAACAAAGAAAAGAAAGAGTGCTGGAAAAAAGTTTCACAGGTTTTATATCAAAGAAGCTAGAATCTAATGGAAGAATGGAGAACTCTACAGCCTGCTCCCCCCCACCCCCAGTACTGGGAGTTGAACCTATGGCTTTGTGCATGCTAGGCAAATGGTCTACAACTGAGCTGCACCCCCTACCCCGTTATTTATTTATTTATTTACTTACTTACTTACTCAAGACAGGTCTCCATAAATTGGGTATGCTGCCCCAGATTCTTGAACTTGCATCCTCCAGCCTCAGCATCCCAAGTAGCTGTGACTGCAGGCATGTGCCACAGCACCCAGTGGGAAATGTAACTTTTAAGAAATGATCACAGTTACTAAAGCCACAAAGCATGACTAAGATGCCCTTTATGCAGAGCTAATATCCACTCAATCATGAAAAGATAAAGTTAGTATAAATAAAATTAGAGGAACTAAATGTAAAGGCTTGGGAGATGGACCGGCAACCCACTCCCAAAACTCAATCTGCCATTGAAAACTATGAACAGCAGAGAAACACTGACAGCATGTGTTTCGTCTGTTATGTAGGGTCACTAGGAGTCAGATACCCACTCCATAGCACCTAACAACAGCAAATGTAAAGGAACTAATTCCCTTCAAAGTTAGTTTACAATGTAAACATACTTTTTTTTAAGTTTATACAATTAGTGAAAAGCATAATAATGGCCACTATGTTTCTGGATAAAGACATAAGCTTTTGAGATTGAAATGAAAAAAGACAATTGTACTCTTCTGCAGCCCATCAGAACAGAATATTAGCATTTGGAGATTACAAATTTGACCCATAATACCAATTCATATAGGGCATAGATAAGAAGAACAAGCTTTTCAGGTTTAATGAGATGTCTACTAAAGGTGACAGCAATAGAAGGCACACAAAAAAGATTCATCAAAGCTCTCAAATCGTTCCTACACTTTTTCTTTTCTCTTGATGATTCTGCTTTAACAAAACAAAGGGCCTTACTCAAGGAACAGTCTACCCTGTGTTGAAACAGGTTGAAGAGAACCTTATTATTTTCCCTCCATTGTTTTCCACCTCACCTGTTCTCTGTAACCTTGATCCCATTCCCAGATCACTACTGTCTATTCCTGATCTTCCTATAAAGATGAAACAAGCCACATCATTTCCTCAACATGTTCACATCTTCTCAGCTAATTAGGATCTTGCCATCCTCTTTGACCTGAGGGATATTCCTCCAAATCCCATGTCCATGGCTGGCCTCACACTTATCCCTTACCTTAATGGAACTGTCAGATGTTCCAAAGTAGATTTTTCGGGCCTCTCTTCCTGACTATACTTAAGTTACTAATCTTTTGGTAGTCTTCTGATTGTCCGAAAAATCAGGGGAAATTCAGTGATATTCCTTATCTTCCAGTGTTGTCTACAGATCTTGAGAATCTCTTTCTCTCCATTCTTATGATGTCTCACTTCTCCATGAGAGGTTGGAGTCCCTCATGTTCTGCAGTACCAAAGAGATTTCCTTCCACCCTACCCCCATGCTAGTCACCATAACCCAATAGTATCCTGTGGCACAACTAGTCTGCTGTAGTCATCTCTGCAATTTGTTGATAAGGAGGCTGCAACAGGGGGTGAGTAACATTCATAATCCAGCTATGCTTCATACTACAATATGTTGCTGACATAATGAATCTGGACTTGCTCACAAAGACAGACTTAACCTCCATTGTGACATGCAAGGCAATAGCCAATGAGAACTGAAGATGTGTCTAAAATGACCTGGAAATGAAGATGCAGCTTTCAAAGCAAAACAAAACAAAGTTGTATACACCACTGTGAACTTAAAATGGAGAATGCAGTTGGTTTTTGTTGCTTCTCCTATGAAGAAAAATCACTTCTGTTATATTCTACTTGGAACAATTGCTGTGTTAAAGAAGAGAAAAGGTATTCTGCTTGTAAAAGCCAAAATTAATAGAGGTCTTGAGAGACCTGTATCTGTGAGTTTAAAAAAAGAATTACAAACTGGGTGTGGTGGTACACACTCATAATCCCAGCCCTGAATAGAGGTAAGAGGATCCTGAGTTCAAAGCCAGCCTGGGATACATGGAAAGACCCTGTCTAAAAAAACATAAATACATACATACATACATACAAAGAGAAATCAACAATTTCATTTTTAGAAATACTTAAAATCTTGCCTAGCATTCATGAAACCCTGTGTTCCACCACCAGCACTGCAAAACAAAATTTTTTTTTCACTCTAGTATTTAAAACCAAACAAAATCATCTTTTCTCCTCCAATATTTATCATCTTTTAAAATATAAACATTAAGCTAGGGGAGGTGGCACAAGCCTGTGGTCCCAACAATTTTGGGAGGCTAAGGCAGGAGGAATGCAAGTTTGATGCCAGAGGTAGCCTGAATAATTTAATGAGACTCTGTCTCAAAAAAGGGGCTAGAGGTGCAGTTCACTGGTAGAGCACATGCCTAGCATGGGCAAGGCCTTGGGTGCAACACCCAGTACAGCAAAAATTAAATAAAGAAAATTAAATAAAATATAGGCCTTAGGATCCAGGCATGGTGGTGGTGGTGGTGGTGGTTGTTAGGTGCTGTCCAATAGAGGACGACTCATAGTGACCCTATGTACAGCAGATTGAAATACTTCCCAATTCTGTGCCAGGCACACGATCTTATTTGTTTAAGCCCATTGTTGCAGACACTGTGTCATCCCATCTGGTGGAGGGTATTCTTTTTCTGTTGACCTGACACTCTCCCAAACATGATGTCCAGGCATGGTAGCACCCATAATCCTAGTACTCAAGAGGCTGAGGCAGAACAATCATGAGTTTGAGACCAGCCTAAGCTTCATGGTAAGCCTCTGTCTCAAGAAAATAAAAATAAAATAAAATATAAACATTAGACTGAGAGTATGGCTCACTGGTAGAGCACTTGCCTCCCAAGTGTGAGGCCCTGAGTTTGAACACCAACACTGCAAAAAAATAATAATAATATATATATATATATATATATATATATATATATATACACATACACACACATACATATATACATATACATATACATATACATACATATACGCATATACATATATGCATGCCCAGGCACTGGGTTTGATCCCCAGCACCAAAAATAAATATGTTAAGTAAGTAAATAAAAGATGCTGAAGGGAAAATCTAAAAATATAGAAAATGAACCATAAAAAAATAAACAAAAGGAGCTGGGCACAGTGGTGCACACCTTTAATCCCAGCAACTCCAGAGGGGGAGGCAGGAGGATCGCATGTTCCAGGCCAAAGGCAGCCTGCATAACTTAGTAAGACCTTGTCTCAAACTAAAAATTAAAAAGTGGAATAGGGGTACAGCTTGGTGGTTGAGCACTTGCAAAAAGGATGTGTAAGGCCTTGGGTTCAACTCCCCAGTATTGCAAAAAATAAAATAAACATAAATGAAAGCAAAGAGCAAGAAATGTCAAATCACTTCCTGTGATTATCTGATATGTATGCAAAACAATCAAATCCAGCCAGGTCATTGGGATGTCATGATGCTAGCCACTTTGAAAATAGTCTAGAATCTGTTTCCAGAATTACAGGGAAATGCGTAAGTATGTGTATTCTGTCTTACTTGCAATTAAACAAATCACTGACGTCTGTATGGTTTGTTGTTGTTAGGTACCATCGAGCTAGGTCTGACTCATGTTGTTGTTGTTAGGTGACGTTGAGTAGAGTCCGACTCATAGCGACCCTATGTACAGCAGATCGAAACACTTGCAGATTCTGTGCCAGGCAGATGATCTTATTTATGTTTAAGCCCATTGTTGCAGACACTGTGTCCATCCATCTGGTGGAGGGTTTTCCTCTTTTGTGTTGACCCGCCACTCTCCCAAACATGATGTCCT
>VMDO01033103.1:0-18310 GCA_007922755.1 Pedetes capensis
AAGACAGGTCTCCACCTATAAAAAGATTCCACTTTAAGAAAAAAATTAGCAAGTTAAACCCAATCAGGAAGAAAATAAATAACAAAGAGTACAAATCAATAAAATTTAAAACAAGAAACAATATAAAATCAAAGAAACCAAAAGTTGTTTGTGTTTGTCTTTTGAGAAATCTCATCCAGGCAGATTAAAACCAAATTACCAATACCGGGATTAAGGGCAGAGCCATCACTAGAGATCCTATATACATTTAAAAGAGGAACATTGTGAATAACTTTATGCCCATCAATTTGAATTCTTAGATGAAATGGGCAAATTCTTTAAAAGTCATAACCTACTGAAGCTCCCTCAAGAAGACATAGTCCTATACCTATTAAATTAATTGAATTCATAGTTAATCTTCCAACAAAGAAAACTCCACTGATGAATTCAACCAAAGATGTAATACCAGTTTTGTGTGAACTCTTCCAGAAAAAAGGAGGGCCTGGGCTAGGGATGTAGCTTAGTGGTAGAGGGCATGACTAAGATGCACAAGCCCTCCTAGAAAAAGAAGAGGAAAGCACAATTCCTAGTTCATTTCATGAGATCAATACTAGACAAAGACAAGATAGGAAAACTGCAGACCAATATCTCTCACGAAAACAGACACAGAAACCCTTAATAAAATTATTAGCACACTGAATTTACTAATATATGGAAAGGATAATGCATCCCAACTAAGTGATATTTATACCAGGTTCACCATTGTAAACTCAATTAATTTACCATATAAACAGGTTAAAAAAGAAAAACATTACAATCTCTGGAAATACAGGAAAAGCATTTGACAAAATTCAACAAATTTGTTATTTTCATGATTAAAACTCTCAGCAAACTAAGAACAGAAAGGAAGTTCCTCAGCCTGATAAAGGCTATCTACAAAAGCAAAACCTACAGCTAATATACTTAACAATGAAAGACTGAATGCTTTCCACCTAGTCAAGGATGTCTACTCTTGCTACTCTTGTTCAGTATTATCCTACAAGTCCAAGCCAGTACAAAGCAAGCAAAAAAATGGGGAGGGGGAACATAAAAGAAAGAAATATGACTGTATTTTCAGAAGACATAATTATTTATATGGAAAATTCCAAAGAACCTATGAAAAAAGTTAGTAGAACTAATCAAGGAGTTTAGCAAGTTACAGGATACCAGATTAATATGCAAAAGTTAATTTTATTTCTGTTTACTGATAATGAAGTTCAAGAATAAGCAATAAAAATCAGTTATGATAGAAGTAAAAATAGTTGTTACAGTCAATAAGGTGGTATTGACTGGAGAGGAGCACAGGGGAACTTTCTGAGGTGTGGAGTTTTTTCTTTATCATGATCTGGATAGTGATTACACACATGGGTTTAAACACATGAAAATTCATAGAGCTATTTCATTGAAGGTTAGAGCACTTCATCCAGTTTTTTGTGTGTATGCTATACTTAAAAACTTGTTTTTGAGACAGAATCTCACCATGTAGCCCAGAAACTCGCAATCCTCCTGCCACAGCCTCCTGAGTGCTGGTGCTACAGGTGTGCACTATCTCAAAAGTTTTTTAATGTTAACTCTTCCAAGGGTAGGGGCTGGGGCTTGGCTCAGTTGGTAGAGTGCTGCTCTGAACTCTGTGAGGACCTGGGTTCAATCCCAAGCACTGCAAACTGAGAAATATGTGGCAGTCCATTCCCAAAGCAATCCTGAAACCGTCAGGCATTGAAAGCCCTATGAGGGTCGCTATGAGTTGGACCTGACTCGACAGCACCTAAAAACAACAACAACTTCCAAGGGTGAATGAAAACCGTCATGAAATATGGTATATGCTATTTGACAGAAGATTCTTCCCATGATGATACAAGGGATACTACTAACTAAGTGAAAAAATTTGGAAACTCTCCTCTACTTTGCCTAAAATAAAACCTCTTGACAGTTTATGCAGCATTCTATCTTCTGTGTAACTCAGCCATGAGAATGAGCTTGGGCCTAGTTTCAAGCTCACAGGAGGCCGATAAACACTAGATTTTAATTAGAATCTTAATGATAGCAGCAGGACTTTTTCAAGCTAGTTGGGGACATCACAGTAAAGGTTTCAGAAAATGTAGGCATGCTTATGCATGCATTACAGGGTGCTGAAAGGAGTGACAAGCTTATAGATTTTAAAATGTTCAAAGTCTATCTACAGAGGCTTGTAGGTCCTTCAAGTTGTAAGTAAAATGAATTTTCTTCAGTGGGAAAACCTCCTCAGAGAGATTAGAACAGAAAAGAATAATGAAATGCAATCACAGAATGTTGAATTTTTGCCTTTTTCTTAGGGGATTTCTCAAATGATCCATGTGAGACATTGCTTTTGCTGTATGAGTTTGGAATTAAATCCAAAATGAATGATCCTTCACTGGGCAGCTTTCTGGAATCAGTGTGGGAGCTGCCTCATTTAGAAAGTAAACCATTTGAAATAATTGCATGTAAGTGCTGTATTGTGTGCTTTTGTAGGGCTAGTGCCCATTTAGATCCTACTATTTTCTTTTCTCTCTTCTTGTGTCCATGTGGGAAATAATTTTTCCTCATAGCACTTTGTTTCTCCCTCTCTGATGGCATTCTTAAGCTATTTTGTACTACAATCATTTGTGCATTTACCTTTTTACACTCTGTAAGATTGTAATCTCCTTAGGGTCACGAACAATAATTGTATATATTTATTGTACTTACAAACGCTAATGAAATACACTCCTCATAATAGGTGCTCAAAGTTATTCTATGGGTGGAATTTAATTATGTAACTGTACAGTAAGGGGAGCTCAAACATTAGAAAGTTTTGTTGTTGTTGTTGGAGCTTGCTGTGTAAAGCAGAGTGGCCTTGAACCCTTGTAGATCCTCCTGCCTCAACCTCCCAAGTGCTTGGATTAGAGGCATACACCACTACACCCAGCAAAAAGTTTTTTTCAGCTAACTAGAAATGATAATTGACAATGTCACTGATCAAAGATGATGGAACCTTAGTTGTTGGGGAAGGCTGGACTTGAACCTATGACCCTCTGCATTGTATGTTTCAGCTGGGTGCCCCAAAACTGCACCCTGCAAAGAACTGAGGCCGAGGAAGAGAGCGTCATGCTCAGGAGTGGTGAAAAAAGGCAGGTTTATTTACAGGGAAAGGGAAAGTGTAGGTGGATGGGGCAGGAAAGGATAAAAGGGAGGAAGGCACTCAGCTGCTATCTCAGCCACTGGGGCAGTGACTCCTGGTGTCATTACTCATCCGGTCCTGGAGTCTTCGTTTGACCCTCGGAGGCTTGCCTCTTGAAGCACTCGATCAGTCGGTTGAGGAGGAGAAGGTGAAGATCCGGAGGACACAGGCAGGCAGGCAGGCAGAGGTGAGGATGGAAGCAGGTTGGTGGAAGGATGAAGGCAGGATGAGGGTAGGCTGAAGGCTCGGTGGGTCAGGCAGATGCAGGCCTCTGGTCCTTATGGGGCCAGAGGACTGAATGAGCTCTGTTTAGGTGGTGGTCAGGTAAAAGCGCTGAGCTATCCCCAGATGGAGTTCAGAATGAGCTGTTGGGCTCTGGGGTCAGGGGCTTTTATCCCCTTAAGCCAGCTGTCATCCAACTGTCAAGGAATGACAGCTGGCCAGTCAGGGAAGGGCTGTGGGCAGCACAAGGGCAAGATCTTAACCAATGAGGAAGCAGATGGGGCTCAGCCAATCAGGCCTCGAGGAAGCCTGAGCTGGCCAGCTCCATCTTGGCTCACTTGATGGGAGGGGCAAGAGTGAAGTACCCAGATGTGGCAGAAGGGTCAGTTGCCTTAGAGGACAGAGTCAGGTCTTCCAAGAGGGCTAGGTAGGCCCCAGGGACCCGCCATGTTTGGGTACTCTTTATCCCCCTGGGAAATCCACAACACTTGGTGATTTATTGAAATGTACAGAGATATATTGGAAATTTTGTGTGTGTGTGTGTGGTACGGGGGGTTGAACCTAGGGCCTCGCACCTGCATGCTTTGCAAGTGCTGGACCACTGGGCTGTACCCCCAGCCCATTTTTTTTTTACTTTTTGCAGCAGGGTCTTGCTAAGTTACACAGACTGCCTCTGGTCTCGAACTTGTGATCCTCCTGCCTCTGCCTCCAGAGCCACTGGGATTACAGGTACATGCCACTGCGCCCGGCTCATTGGAAATATTTTTAACAAAACCATCACTCTCAAATTTCTGGTTTAGCTATAAGTAGGATTTGGGGGCTCTCAGGCTTGAAAACAGACTGTAGGAAATGGCCTAATTATCTTCCCTTTTCATCTCTCACTCTCCCCAGGAGCATAAGTGTGAGCATTGTTGTTGTTAGGCGCCATCGAGTCAGTATCTGACTCATAGCGACCCTCATGGGGTTTTCAATGGCTGACTGTTTCGGGATTGCCTTGGGAGTGGGTTGCCAGGTCCTTCTCCCATTTTTGCAGTGCTGGGAATTGAACTCGGGACCTCAGAGACTGCAGCGCAGCACTCTACCAACTGAGCTAAATCCCAGCCCCTAGTAAAGGCATTAGGTAGTCTCAAATATACCAGAATCACATTTGCCTTTCCTTACTTGGTCTGGCCAACGTAGAATTTCTAGATCCATGGAGCAGATGGTATATACTTTACAAATATATGATGACTGACCACTGCTCCTTATATAATGGAACTCCAATTCTAGAGGTCTGTTTCTTTCTGTTTTGCTTTTTCTTTTTCTTTCTTTCTTTTTTTTTTAGAAAAACCTTTATTTGAAAAATAATAGACATGAGTGAGGTAAGAAGAAGCAAATGAGAACCAGATTAAAGTGATTACAGTAGGAGAAGCTTGGTGGAAGAAAATCAGGAACAAAAATCAGAGGTCCTCATAGCCACACACATGCCTTACTGCTGGCATCTGGACTCTGCTTGCTCCTCACACTCCCCTGGGACTTCTTTCCTTGGCTCTAGTCTCACTGCTGGCCCCATTTCTTTGTGTCACAGTCTCAAAGTACTCCCTCCCTGAAACCTGATTGGAGGAGTGCTGCTTCGTACCCAGTTGCACTTGGCAGCAACTACTCAGAAGCTGTTACTTGGATATTTTTTGCAATTCTTAGTGAAGCATCTGGAAGTTTTAGGGTTAGTTATTTCTGATACTCTTCATATCAGAGCTGTCCATGCCAGATACTAAAAATATGAAATAGTATATTGTAGCATTCAGTCTGTTTTTGATTAGTGTCCTTTTACTCATCTTTCTGTTTCTTAGTATGTCCTTCCTTGACTGTGGTTCATAAGACTGTTGCTTCGCCTGTACGACTGTGTGCATGGTCATAGAAACAGTAGGTTTTCTGTTGGGGTTACTGAAGAATGGACACAACCTGGCAATCCTACCATGCTGCTCTGCTCAGAAAGAAGAGATTATCTCTAAAAAGCATCTATACATTCATTATTTTATGAAACTTGTCTTTTGATGTGAGTATGTTGTGCTTGCGTGTGTGTATGTGTGTGTGTGTGTGTGTGCGTGTGTGTGTGTGTGGTTAATCTGTTTCAGACTAGTTTCATTAGAGAAAGCAAGTTGTAGCCTGGAATGAAAACTGATGGGTAAGATTATGATGTTCACAATTTTTTTCTTCCCTTCCTATAGCATTAGCAATGGAAATGCCTGCACACTATCCCACCATTGCTTTCAAAGCTTTGAAAAAGGCTTTATTTATCTACAAAAAGAAAGACTTGATTGATATTTTATAATACAGGTTAGTAAATGTAATTCCACATCTAATCCAGGCTTTTTGATAGTCAAAAGAAGTATAATCAATGCCCTATAAGTCACCAATCATAATCAACTGACCCAACTTAAAAGATGATGGGATGGGGATCCCGTGAACTGCTCTGTTCTGAGAATTGTATTACAGACAAGGGATTATTTAGCAAGGCCAAGAAGTCCGGTTTTCCCAAAGGAGAAAAAGAGGGAAAAACCTGCTTCTTTTCTGAGTATGTTTTGTATGTAACAAAACTACTGCAGAGTGCCATGGTGTACACCTTTAATCTCAGTGTTTTAGGAAATAGGCCAGAAGGAGCCTGTGCAATTTAGTGAGACTATCTCAAAATAAAAAATAAAAAAGACTAGGGTGTAGCTCCATGGTGGCGTGCTTGCCTAGCACATGTGAAGCCTTGGGTTCAACTTCTAGTACTAAACAAAATAAAACACTACTAACTACCTTCCTTTCTTGGTTTCATTACTAAATATTGCAAATGTGCAGAGAAGTAGAGAGATTAATACAATGCCACCGAGGTATCCACCATCCAAATTTGACATATGTTAATATTTTCCTGTATTTACCTCAGATTTCTTCCTAAGCACTTTTCTATAAGCACCAATAAGTGTTGTTTAAAATATTATTTACTGGGGAGTTTTTGTTTTTTATGTCTAGAGATGAGGAAAAATAGACAGTATGTGATTTTTCCCTGAAAAACTTCATTACAGTCTTTCTGTTCTGAGACATGAGAGACAGTTCTGGAATTATTCCCAATTTAAATCTCAATTCCCTTGCCCATTTGAGGAAGTAACAAGATGCTTTAAAAGCCTGTAAATTGAACCAGCTCATAAAATATAATAAATAGCCCAACTCCTTCATGTAAGGAACTAAAAAAGAGTGAAAAACAGCCATAGGCATGATAAAAGGAAGATTGGTCAACTCTTTTACAGCCTCAAAAATCTGTCTTCTAAGGTTGGAGGCCAGATAAAACCAAGGGAAGAACAGAAGTGTTTTGAAGCTCTTAGTCTGGGAAGAGATCCAGATTTTACTCATCTTAACCATGAAGCCAATGATTTCTTTCCTTATGGGATGACTCTTTTCTTTTTGGTTTTCAGCAAATGTATGCACAACTTGATTAACCTTTTGGTGACAGATGGAGCATCAAGTGCAGAGCTCTGTCCCCTGGAAGAAATTTGGGGCCATTTTGAAGATGCTCTGAGTCTTATTAGCCACACTGTAAGTCAACTAGGGATATTTAGCTTCCAGCCAATCTTAAAAGAAATGAACTGTCTAATTAGAAATTACATAGAATAATGCTTTCTGATATGAGTTTTAGGGTGAGTGCACATTGCAATGTAGTTATGCACTACAAAATTTCCCTGGGTTTATGAAATATAAATGGTTAAAAGTAGAAAATTTCTAATACAAATTTGGTAAGGATTAGGTCAAAATAGCAATACCACCTTGCATTTTCAAAGCCTGATAGAATTGCTTCTTCCCCTGTGATGATAATAACATTGTGAAAAAGCTTCCTATTGTTCTCACCATTTCTCAGAGGCAGATGACAAAGAAGGAATAAAGATCTTTATTTTAGCCCTCTTTCTGATTTTTTCAGTACAGGGTAATTCAGTGATTTTTTAAAAGTAGCTTTGTTGTTAGGTGCTATCGAGCCGAGTCCGACTCATAGCGACCCCCATAGGGTTTTCAGTGGCAGATTGTTTCGGGAATGCCTTGGGAGTGGATTGCCACATCCTTCTCCCATTTTGCGGTGTTGGGAATCAAACTCAGGACCTCAGAGACTGCAGAGCAGTGCTCTACCAACTGAGCTAAATCCCAGCCCACAAAAAGTAGCTTTATTGAAGTATAATTTGTTTTGGTTAGGAACGGTCGAGTGGTGTCTGACTCATAGGGACCCTCATAGGGTTTTCTGTGGCTGATTATTTCAGGATTGCTTTGGGAGTGGACTGCCACATCCTTCTCCCATTTTTGCATTGCTTGTGATTGAACTTGGGTCCTCAGAGAATGAGAGGCAGCGCTCTGCCAACCGAGCTAAACCCCAGCCCAAAGTACAATTTACATATTATAAAATTCACTCATTGTATATGTACAATTCAGTAAATGTATAGAGTTGTGTAACTACTACCACAATTTAGTTTTAAACATTTCTCTTCTCCAAAAAGTTTTGCTTGCCCATTCGCAGTCAATTCCTGCTCCCTCCTTCAGCTCCAGCAACTGCAGAACTACTTTCTATCTCCATAGACTTTATCTTTCTGAACACCTCATATGAATAGAATCATATAACATGTGACCTCTTGTGTCTGGCTTCTTTCAGTGTTTTTGAGGTTCATCCATGTTCTTTTTGTGCTAAGTAATATTCTATTGAATGGCTATACCACAGTTTATTTATCCACTCATTAGCTGATAGACAATGGAGTTTTTCCTCTTTTTGGCTAGTATTAATGATGCTGCTATGAACATTCACGTGCAAGTCTTTGTGTAGGATATGTTTTGAATTCTATTGGGTGTATACTTAGGAGTGGAATTGCTGGGTCATCTGTTAATTCTATGGTTGGCTTTTTGAGGAACTGCAATCTGTTTTCCAAAATGGCAGCACCAGCTTACCTTTCCACCAGCAATGTATACAGATTCCAGTTTCTCTACATTCTTGCTGGTGCTGTTATCGTGCATCTTTTTATTATAGACATCCTAGTAGCTGTGAGGGGGCTGGGATTTAGCTCAGTTGGTAAAGCGCGGCGCTGCAGTCTCTGAGGACCCGAGTTCAGTTCCCAGCACCGCAAAAATGGGAGAAGGGCCTGGCAATCCACTCCCAAGGCAATCCCGAAACTGTCAGCCATTGAAAACCCTATGAGGGCTGCTATGAGTCAGATACGGACTCAACAGCACCTAACAACAACAACAACAGTGGCTGTGAAGTGAAAGCTCATTGAGTTTGACTTGTAGTTCCTTGATGGCTGATGGTGTTGATCTTTCTTCATATATTTATTGACTATATTTCTTTCTTCTTTCTTTCTTTTTCTCTTTTCTTTCTTTCCTTCTCTCTCTTTCTTTCTCTCCTTCCTTTCTTTCTTTCATCAGTACTATGAGGTTGAACCCAGAGTGCTCTACCACTGAGCTGCACCCCCAGGCCCCCCACTGAGCTGCACCCTCCCCCAACCCCCCTTTTTAAAATTTTGAGACAGGGTCTTGCTAAATTACTCAGGCTGCCTCTAGCCTCGAACTCAAGGTCCTCCTGCCTCAGCCTCCTGAGTCACTGGGGTTGCAGGTGTGTGCCAGAGCTTGGCTTATTTTTCTTTTTGGAAAAATGTTACTCAATTATTTTCCCATTTTAAAAATTGAGTTACCTTTATTTGAGTTGTAAGAGTTCTTTATATATTAAAGTTTGTTGTTGTTGTTAGGTGCCATTGAGTTGGGTCCGACCCTGATAGGGTTTTTGGTGGCTGATTGTTTGGGGATTGTTTTGGGGAGTGTACTGCCACATCCTTCTCTCATTTTTGTGGTGCTGGGGATCGAATCACGGTCCTCAGAAAGTGCAGAGCTGTGCTCTACCAACTGAGCCTAACCCAGCCCCATATTTAAGATACAAGTCCTTTATTTGCAAATATTTTCTCCCAGACTTCTCATTTTCTAGATGGCATCATTTGAAAGGCAAAAGTTTTGAATTTTAATAAAGTCCGTTTATCAATTTTAGTGGGGTTTTTTTTTGGTTATGCTAAGAAATATTTGCCTAACCCAAGCTTTCACAAAGATTTTCTCATATGTATTCTTATAGAAATTTTATATTTTATCTCTTAAATGTTTATAATCCATTTTGAGTTAATTTTTGTGTATGGCATGAAGTAAAGATCTAAATGGCTTTTTGTTTGATTTTGTATATGGGTACTTTTTCTCTGCTGTTTGACTTGAGTTTTCTTACTTATAAAATGGGAATAATACCTGCTCTGACTGTCCTACACTGGAGTTGTAAGAATCAATGAAAATAATGTGTGTTGTAAATGTTAACAGCTCACACACATAAAAGGTGGTATTGTTGTGATAAGGGAGCCATAAAAATTTAAGAAGATTAGATGGATTGCCTAAAATCATATGTTGTTGTTGTTGTTGTTGTGTGCCCTCGAGTCGGTATCCAACTCATAGCGACCCTCATAGGGTTTTCAATGGCTGACTGTTTCAGGATTGCTTTGGGAGTGGATTGCCAGGCCCTTCTCCCATTTTTGTGGTGCTGGGAATTGAACTCAGGACCTCAGAGACTGCAGCGCAGCGGAAATGAGCTAAATCCCAGCCCCTAAAATCATATAGAAAGTCATTATTTGCATCCATGTTAATATCTAAGGATCTCAACTGCTCTGGGCTCAACTGCTTCTTCATATACAGATATCAGCAAATCATAATAGATGTTAGAACAATATAGTATGTGACAACCTTGCACAAACTAGCATTAATTAAAGGAACCAACAACAACAACAGAACTGTCCCAGAATTGTGTAATTATGGCCTGTGTGAATTTAAGTTTAAAAAAATAAACTTCAGCAATGAACATTTTGGAATTTTTCTTTTACTATCTTTTTTTGTGTGTGTGTGGTACTGGGTGTTGGACCCAGGGCCTCGCGCTTGCATGCTCTGCAAGTGCTGGACCACTGAGCTGCACCCCCAGCCCATTTTTTACTTTTTGTCTCTCTAAATTACGCAGACTGCCTCTGGTCTCGAACTTACGATCCTCCTGCCTCTGCCACCTGAGCCGCTGGGATTACAGGCGTGTCCCACCGCGCCGGCTCTTTTACTATCTTTTGGGATGGGAGAAGGACGTGGCAATCCACACCCGAGGCAATCCTGAAACAGTCAGCCTTTGAAAACCCCATGAGGGTCACTATGAGCTGGATAGGACTCCACTCCACGGTACCTAACAACAACAACAACAACATCTTTTGGGGAGAAGAGAAATTTCCATTTCTAAAGCCATGAGTTTTATCTGGACCTTCAAGTGTGTTTTCCATAGTAACTAATACAAATTAAAATTAGATTGTACTATAATTCCAAATTGATCCATTTACATAGTCTATATGAGGCCAAAACTTCTTTGAGCATTTTGTTTTTGCCACTTTTATGCTGTCTTATTACAGTTCCAATTCCGTGGCTTTTGCCTGTTAGAGAGCTTAATATTTTTGTACTTTTCTGGTAAGTTTCCTTTCCATTATTGCTTATACCCTGAAATATGACTGGATAGTTAGCTTTTTTAGACAGATTAATTTAATAACCCTCTTGGCTCTTTATTTTGTGTATGTTGCTTTTTCCTGTTTTAGAGTACAGTGCATCTTCTTTTTTAAAATGTTTAGGAGAAATTCTGCCTTTTTTTGATTGGGCTTTTTTAATGACCATTCATTCATTCATTATTTATTGAACAGATAACTTTTATCAAGTGACTCCACACACTGGCAAAATGGCAATTACAAAAATATAAAACTCCCTGCCTCATGACATCATTCTTTGCAGTTTGCAAAGCACTTTTATATCCATTATCTTATATAACTCCCCCACCCAGCAATTCTACAAGGTTGACAGGGCTGCTATTATTATCTTTAATTTACAAATGAAGAAATTCTTATGATTCAAAAAATTCAAGTTACCAATTTGGCTAAGATCATTTGTGACTAATCAATAAGAGTCAGGACCAGCCGGGCATACAGTGGCACACACCTGTAGTCCCAGCACTCAGGAAGCTGAGGCAGGATGATCAATACAAGTTTGAGGCCAGCCTGGACTGCATAGTGAGCTCCAGTCCAGCCTGGATTACATGCTAAGACCCTGTCTCAAAAACAAAACAAAACAAAACAGCCAGGACTGGAACCCAGGTCTTAGTTCAAGTTGCTATAACAAAATACCATAGACAATAGAAATTTACTTCTCACAGTTTTGGAGGCTGGGAAATCTGAGATCAAAGCACTGGTTCAATATCTGGTGAGAGCCTACTTCCTCATAGACGGGCCATTTGTTCCCTGTAACCTCACGTGGCAGAAAGGGTAAGGGATCTCTCTGGAATCTCTTTTGTAAGGGCTCTGATCCTATCAGTGAGGGCTCTGTGCCCTCACCTACTCACCTCCCAGTGACTCAACCTTCTAATACCATTACCTTGAAGATTAGGATTTTAACATATGAATTTTGGGGGGTTACATAAATATTCAGTCCCTTTTTCCTTAATTACAGGGATTTTTCCACTAGAACTGGCATTTTTAACAGTTCTTGCTAGGAAATTTCAGTTCAAAAGAGAGGTTTAGGTTGGCATTCAGAAGCTAGTGCCAATGAAAAAGTGAGGGACAGTGACATGCTTAAGCAGGCAAACCTGTATACTCTGTAGTAGGTTCATATTCCACATTATTTTTAAGAAGTTGATGGTTCAGGTTGTTTTTAATTTAAATTTTGTTTTGAAATAATTATAGATCCATATGCACTTGTAAGAAATAACAGAGAGATCCTGTTACACTCTTTACCCAGCTTTCCACAATGACATCTTAACAAAACTATAGCATAATTCACAACCAGAATGTTGGCATTATTACAGTCAAGACACAGAACATTTTCATCACCACAAGGGTTCTTCATGTTGCCCTTGTATAGGCTCTACTTTTCTCGCACTCTCAGATTTCCTTAAATCCTGGCAACCACTATTGCATTGCCATTTTCTATAATTTTATCATTTCAAGAATATTGTCTAAATGGAATCATACAGTATAAGTTGAGATTTGGAATAGTATAGTACATAAGCTTTGGAGATTGGCTTTTTCCACTCAGCACAATTCTCTGGTGATTCATCCAGTTATTATGTGCCTCAAAAAGGACAGATATTGTGTGAGTCCACTTATGTGAAGTACCAAGAGTGGTCAGAATCATAGAGATGGAAGATAGAGTGGTGGTTACTAGGGATTAGGGGGAAGGATTGTTGAATAGAAATAGAGTTTGAGTTTTGCAAGATTAAAGCAGTTCTATGGATGGATGGGGGCCAGGGTTTAGCTTAATAGGTAGAGTGCTGCTATGCATGCTCTGAGGCCCTGGGTTTGATCCCCAGCACTGAAAAAATAGGAAAAGAACCTGGCAGCCCACTGTTCAAGCAATCCTGAAACAATCAACCATTGAAAACCCTATGAATAGCAGAAAGCACTGACATAGTGTTAGGTATGGCACAGTGTCAGGGAGTGCTTCATTCTGTTATACATGGGGTTGTTGTGAGTTGGACATGACTTGATGTCACCTAGCAACAACGGATGGATGGATAGATGGTGGTAGTGATAGCACGGCGGTGTGAATGTAAACTGTACAGCTAAAATGGTTAAGATGGTAAATTGTGTGTGATGTGTATGCTATCACTATTTTTAAAAGTCAGAAAAAAATCTTGATCAAATGTTGTAACATTTTTGTCATCTCAGTGCTCACATCAAGTGGTTGTTTTTTCATTCAGTTTGAAATCTTCCCAGATCTTATTATAATGAGTAGCTTTTATTGAAACCTGTACATTTTCATATTATTATGAGACCCTGGATCTCATTTAAATCTTCTGGTTTAGCTCGCTTTCCCTGACACTACTGTGGCAGTGAAGGGCCCTCAGCCTTGTTACTTTCAGGCAGCGGTAATAAGCCAGTTTCCCATTTGGCCTTGAGGTGGAGGACTCCTTGTTACTACTGGTTCCTTCGCTAAAGAGAGAGTTTTCTTGCATCATTTTTTTTGATGTACACCTATTTTTCATCTCTAATGCCAAGTTTGGGATATATGAAGTAAAAACAAAACCCAGAGAATGCATCACTATGCCAATCCTTGGTCCCAAAGTCCCTAGCCAATCTTCCTCCTTTCTACCTTTCAGAGTCTTTTTATGTTTGTTTTATGTATAGTGTCCAGAGTTTTAGTTGTGCTCTGCAGAAGGAAAAGGGAGGAATAATTACATTTATTCTATCTTATAGAAATGGAAGTTTCCTGGTTCCTTTTTTAAGACTGTACAGAAACTGTAATGGCGGGGAAAAGCTCACACTTAAAGGACAAACCCAGTCCTCACAGCTCACATTGGAGAAAGAGTCAGAGTCAGAAAGAGTTATAAATGCCTGTTGTATAACCAAAAAGCCCAGAAGAAAGCAAAGTCTTTTCTTTTACAAAAGAAGCTAAGATGATTCACCTATTGGACTACACTCTCTAAGAACTGGCTTATCGATGTGTGACCCATGGACCAGCAGCATCAGCATCCTCTGCAACTTTGTTAGAAGTCTAGAACCTCATACCACACCCAGACCTACTCAATCAGAATCAGAATTTTAGCAATATTCCCAAGTGACTTGTATACACATTAACATTTAAGAAACACATTTATCGATATTATCTTTCTTCTCTTGTTTGGTCATCTACTAAATAAGATTGTTGGGATCTAAAGGAAATAGATAAAGTTTCATTCAATGACTAATAGAACTCAAAACTGGAAATTAAGGGTCTGGTTTACCTAATTCAAGTTCATTATTTTTTGTTTTTAGTTTTTGAGAAAGAACCTCACTATGTAGCCCAGGCTGGCCTCAAACTCAAGAGCCTCCTGCCTTGTTACCTGCATGCTGTGATCACATGTGTTCGCCACCATGCCCAGCTTGCTCTCTTTTATTCTCTTCTCTCTCTCTCTCTCTCTCTCTCTCTCTCTCTTTCATCTTTTTTTGTTGTTGTTGTTTTTTGTTTGAGACGGGATCTTGCTATGTAGCCCAAGCTGGCCTCAAACTCATGATTCTCCTGCCTTGGCCTCCTGAATGCTGGGATTACAAGTGTGCACCACCACATCCAGCCAAGCTCTTTATTTTGTCAGTTAAGGCTTTGAAAGGTTAAATATCTTATACAAGATCATACAAATATATAATGAGAAAGCTGAGAATTGAACCCAGTGTTCTTTCCTCATAGTACAATGGTCCTTGGTTTTTCCTTCATCTAAATCTTCCTTCTTCTAGGCCTCACATCTCCCTGAGGATGGAATTGAGGTTCATGCAAAGGCATCTTTGAGTCAGACATTGAAATTGTGTTTTCTCCTCAATTTCTGTAGTTAATTTCCTAATTGCTCTTTGGCTCTTTCTTTTCTGTTTTTTCCTGTACACTCCTATCAAATATATCTCCCCCAAACACAGCTTTGGTATATCACTCCTTTCCCGTCAAGTCTCTAATACCTCAGAATCTCATCTAACCTAAAAACTAAGACAGGGCCTTTCCAGACAGTTGTCACTATTCTTTTCATTATCAGCCTTCCATTTTTCTCTGCGTCCTCTTAGAATAAAGCAGCATCTTCCCTTGAGAAAATATGTCCCTCACACCTGTATTAGTCAACTGTTGTCCCTGTAGCAGAAAAACCAACAAAAACGAATTTATGGGGGAAGAGATTTTTGGGAGCTCACGATTAGAGATTCATTCTATAAAGGGAGAAGGGCAGGCATGGCAGCTGCAGCAGGACCTGTTGTGGACAATCTGTCCTTTTAAAACCTCCAAATGCCCACCTCTAGGGATCTACTTTCACCAAAGTCCTGCTTCCCAAAAGTCCACAACTTCCTAGGACAGCACCACTTTTGGGGGACAATCTAGGCCCAAATCATAACAATACCCAATTACTTGCATACTTGCTTGCTGGTGTCACTTTGTACTATTTATACACTACCTTCTTGCTACTTCACTTAAAATCTGTTTAAGAATAGGATATGGTGGCACATGGTGTATTCCTAACACTCGGGGAATTGAGACAGGAGGATATTAAGTTTCAGGCCAGTACGGGCTACATAGTGATACTGTCCCAAAAAAACCCAAAAGAGTCTATGCCGGGCATGGTGGTGCATGCCTGTAATCCCAGCGACTCGGGAGGCAGAGGCAGGAAGATTGCAATTTTGAGGCCAGAGGCTGCCTGTGTAACTTAGCAAGACCCTGCCTCCAGATAAAAAGTAAAACATGGGCTGGAGTGCAGCTCAGTGTTAGAATGCTTGAAAGCATGCATGAAACCCTGACTTCAGCCCCCTAGTACAGAAAAGAGATCTATATCTTTTACCTTTGTTACTGGTGTTGCCATTACCAGGAACTTCCTGGGCCACTTTTTCATTCCTTGGTAATTTCATTGTCATTTATTATCCAAGATGATTTCATCATTATTTATTATTATAAATGACTTTGGCATCCATCTTAACAATTGTTCCACCTCAGTTTCCATTTTTTGCCCTTTGTTGTTGTTGTTAGGTGCTGTCGAGTCGAGTCTGACTCATAGCGACCCTCATAGGGTTTTCAATGGCTGTTTCAGGATTGCCTTGGGAGTGGGTTGCCATGTCTTTCTCCCATTTTGCAGTGCTGGGAATCGAACTCGGGACCTCAGAGACTGCAGAGCAGCGCTCTACCAACTGAGCTAAATCCCAGCTCCTTTTGCCCTTTAGCGACTGTTTATAACCCAGATAAGCCACCCACTATTGAATTGCTCTACTTTCATTGCTAACTCGGTTTTCTTTCTTTCTTTCTTTCTTTTTTTTTTTTTTTGCAGTACTTGGTCAGTTGAACCCAAGGTCACTCACATACTTTGCAAGTGCTCTACCACTGGGCTGCACCCCTAGCCCATTTTTTATTTTTTATTTTGAGTAAGGGTCTCACTAAATTGCATAGGCTGATACTGTCCTCAGATTTGTCATTTGCCTGCCTCCACCTCCTGTGTCACTGGGATTATAGGTGTGCATCATTGCCCAGCAACTCAGTGTTTTTTCTTTTATTTTCTTTTTCCTTTTTTGCATTACTTAGAGTTTGAAACTAGAGCCTCACACATACTTTGCAAGTGCTCTACCACTGGGCTGCACCTCCAGCCCCCTTTTTTATTATCTTGAGACAGGTCTCGCTAAATTATGCAGGCTGCCTCTGACTTTGAACCTGTGATCGTCCTGCCTCTGTCTCCTGAGTGACTGGGATTACAGGAGTGTGCCACCATGCCCAGATAACTCAATGTTTTTCTAAAACAAAGTTTTAAATCTTTTGTGATATTGGATTAGGCAATGGTTTCTTAGCTATGGCACCATGAACACAAGCAATAAATAAAAAATAAATTATTTCAGCAATTTTCTTCGTAAAGGGCACCATCAAAGAAGTAAAAAAGACAAGTCAAAAGAATGAGTGTAAATGTTGGAACTCAAATATGTGATAAGAGATTTGTAGTTGGAATATATAAAGAACTCTTAGAACTATAAAGACAACTAATTTTTTTAGAGGACAAAGGATCCAAATTGACATTTCTCCAAAGAAGTTATTCAAATGACCAATAAACACATGAAAAGAGATTCAACATCATCAGGTATCAGAGATATGAAAATAAATACACAATAACAAAAAAAGATCTACCACTTAATACCAGCTAACTATACTCAAAAAGATACATAATTGTTGACAAGAATTGAGTACCCTTATACTGTAACTGTGTGAGCTTAAAATGGTGTGACCTTCAAATGGTATAGATGCTTTGAAAAACAATCTGATAGGGCTGGGGATGTAGCTCAGTGGTAGAGCTCTTGCCTAATGTGCACAAGGCCCTGGGTCCAATCTCTAACACTAAAGAAAGTAGGAGAGAGAGAGAGAGAGAGAGAGAGAGAGAGAGAGAGAGAGAGAGCGCAAGCAAAGAAGGAAGGAAGAAAGATCCTTAGAAGGTTAAACCTAGGTACCACATGACCTAGAAATTCCACTCCTATGTTTATACCCAAGATCCACACAAAGCCTCATACACAACTGTTAAGAGCAGATTTATTCTCATATCCAAAGTTGTAAAGAACACAAATGTCTTATCAACTGATGAATGGATAAACAAAATATTTATTTCCATATAATGGAATATTATTTGGCCATTAAATGGTATGTCGTATTGATACATGCTACAACATGGATGAAACTTAAAACCATTTTAGTGAAAGATGTCAGTCACATGGGACCACATACTTTCTGATTCCATTTATGTTAAATTTCCAGAATTAGCCACTATATAAAAGACAAAAATTAGATTTGTGGTTGCCCAGGGCTTGGGGTGGACAGTTGAGGGGAAATGAGGGGTTAGTAAGCATAGAATTTCCTTTTGGAGGGATAAAAGTGTTCTAAAATTGATTGTTGTCATGGTGGCAGAACTCTATAACTATTCTAAAAATGGTAGAATCGTATGTTTTAAGTAGGTAAACTGTACGGTATGTGAATTATATCAGTAAAACTGAAATACACAGTATTCACTTCAGGGAATTTAAGGAAAGCTTAACAACTTAGACATTTATGCTCTAGTTTGCCTACAATTCAGTTAGAGATCTATATGACTGCTATGTGTATAAAGATTTTGAGAACAGAGAAAATTGGTTTCAAATGTGAGCCCTAGTCAGCCAGGTGTGGTGGCATATGCCTGTAATCCCAGCCCTCTGGGGATTGAGGCAGGAGGATCACAAGTTTGAGGCCAGCCTGGACTGCATAGCAAGACTCTGTCTCAAAATAAATAAATAAATAAATAAACAAAACCCCAGGCCAGCCTGGACTGCATAGCAAGACTGTCTCAAAAAAAAAAAAAAA